>JAULCD010128854.1:0-11267 GCA_032361085.1 Calliostoma canaliculatum
GCTGTGGGCACCTCGAAGGTTAAAGAAAATGCATGAATAATACAGGAGACAAACTCAATCATCTATCTGTTTCACTTATAGGATCACCGGCCTTCGTGGTGTAGTGGTTAGAGCGTCTGCTCTGAAAACGGAGTGTGTGGTAGGTCTGTGGTTCGATACCGGCCGCGTCAGATCAAAAGACGTTATACAAGTTGCACTCTTGCGATGGTTTGTCGTAAGGACGGGTTGGCTCGGAGTCAGTATAATGTGTCTGAGTGAGATATTCACGTAAACTGCGACATAATATTTCCGTGAGCTAGCACGTTAAAAATCAAATAATCACATAATCAAGCAAATATTTCTTGTTGAAGTCAAACACATAATAATATTTGTCCCCACCCTTATCACCACCAAAATAAAATTCAAGTTTCATCTTTTTGATGTCAAAATATTTTTCAATTAAAAACCCTTTTATTATTTATGTGCGATGATATTTCCTGTCGGTCAGAAACTCTATACAATAGCTTAGCTTTAATCATTGACCGGTGATTGTTCTTTGTAGAACAGATAAACCAACACTTGTTTGACACAAACAAGACCATCAGACATTAATCTTAATGATTAAACAGTATTTAATATAGTCGATATATCTGTAAATAATAATATTTCACATCATTGATGAAGATGTATTATGATGTGGTGATTGTAAGTAATACATCTTAGGTTTATTTTTTACTTTGGTGCCATTTTGAAGAGGAAATTTATACTTAATTTGAAATATAACGATCATTTTTATGTTTTATTAACGGATGTCTGTTTTGGAATATTTTATTCATATTTGCTTCCTACATGTTTATGGCAATTTTTCACATGCTCGTGATCTTATTGTGACGTTCATAAAATATTTATAGCATGTTTCACTGATAACATACTTACTTTAGCACTTTTGCACTGAATCATTAGTCCCTTGTGTGTCCAATGGCTGACACTCTGATTGTTCAAACTCATTTGTTCAGAAGAGACCCAGCACTACACTACAAGGTGGTAATAATGTTAAACCCGCTTTACATGTAACACTTCAGAGGTTACTACTAATAAAATACAAATTGTATTGCCAGGTCAATAGTTCCTTACTTAAATGTTTAAAGCAAAGTTCAATTGACTCTTGCAAATCACTCAAGGCTGTTGAAAACTTATTATGTAATAATTTAAAAAAAGCTATATTGGTTTAAAAACAAAATATCAAAAAGCTTACGACATTTCAAGAGGTTTCATTAAAATATAATAAGTTTTATTAACATCTAAATAACGCTTTAACAGTTTAGGAAGTGATTAATGCTGTCAGTTAACCACAAACACCCACATTTACTCACAAATAACCACACCATGACATTCTTTAAAACTTTTTAATTACAAACAACCACAAACACCCACCTGAACGCACAAACAACCACAAACAACTACACAATAATATTCTTAAACACCTTTTACTCTATTGTTACACCCTCGCTTCAGCACATTTAATAAACATAATCTTACAATCAGTATGGAAATTAATACAAAGATTTCAGTACAAACTATATTTTAGTTTTTATTATTTCTTTATCTTCCAAGCTTAACATTTGTCAGTTTCATCATACAAGATTCAATCAACTTAAGCTGTTAAAAACCTATTCTGTAGTAATTTGTTCAAAAGAGCTCCTGAAGGAGCTCTTTTAAATAAATTATCATAGGATATCAATAGCACAAGATAATCACAGTTTTAAATCCACCTAAAATCAGTTGAAGACAAGCCCAATGTCTGCATTTAGTCCTCGACTTCTGGCTACAAGTATCACGCTTTATTTAGGGGACAGAAAAGTCCTCAATTCTCAGTATTAGTTTGTATTTATTGAACATTACAGAAAGTAAACCAACTTCAGACTACGTCAACACTGATTATGATTGTGTCTGATTGAGAAATAATGAAAAGTTGGAATTCAGTCAGACGGTTATAAAGAAAGCGAAGCTGGCGGAAGAATATCTATTTATTCTTAATATCATTTCCATATGTCAAAGCTATCATGTGTAACAATATTTTCACTTTTATCTTGAGTGGTAAAAATAACGATCAAGAATCCATTTTGAATTTTTTTTTTTAAAATCATACAGTCTCAATGATTATACTTGTTTTGGGTTCACATTACATGAAGACGGAATTGATCTGTGTAACTCTACAAAGAGAAAATGAAAAGCTAGGATTCAATCAGACACTGATGATGAAAGTGCAGCTGGCGTATAAATCTATTTAATCCTGCAACAAAAGAAGGTGGTCACCTCAACACTTCAGTGTATCCATGTGGACAACATTGTCTTTGATCCGTGTTAACCCTTGAAGCACTGAGTCGATGTTGTAGGACTTAAACTGTAACTTCTGTGGCTCTTGAATACCTATCCTGTGATAACGTGATAAAAGCTTCAACAGACAAGGGCTCTGAACAGTACTTGTTCATTTTGAAACAAGAGTTAGTTAAACAAAATCACGATCGCATTAAACGTGTGTAACAAGCCGTTTTGTATTTATTGTATAATGTTGTTGGGTTATTATAAGGGCTAAATTACAAGAAGCTTGCATAACGATAACCATCTTAATGTCCATTAAAGTTAGCACTGTGTAGGTTGCAAATATAACTTTACTTTTGCTACATTACAAAACCAATAGTTACGCCTTTTGTCAAATTTGAAAGAATAAATGAAAGAACATTCGCAGTTTTATCATAATTTTTATCAAAGAGGAGACAGGAAAAATTCCCCATGTTTATTTTGCAATGTTCAAGTAACATATCAAACACAGTATTTTCAAAAGGATCAAACGTCATCGTCTTTACAAAATCAATTCCTTTGTTAAATGCTAAAACGGAAAAACATTACTATTTACTTATTAACTTTTAAGTTTCCAATCGATTTTAGTGGGACTTAAAACTGCGACTACTTTGTGCTTTTGAAAACCTCTCTGTGATAATTTTTTTAAAGGAGCTCTTTTAAACAAATTATCACAGAGAGGTTTTCAACAGTCTAGTTATATTGGAATTTTGACCAACGGAGAGCTTGGCGCTTTTAGGGTTACACATCATTTTTATATTTTATTGTTTACCAAAGTACATACTTTTCTTTTTGATGAATGTTTGTCGCTGCTAATATCTGCCATGTTAAAAGAAAACAAAGTTTAGTCGTGTTTAACTTTACACTAGTTACATCAAGTGTTCAATCTGTTTCATGTATCAATTCAATAAGTACGGTTCCTTTAAACTCTGCAATAGCACCCTCTACACACATAATTTTACTTTTGCTACTCTACAAACCCATTGTAATGACTATTATCAAATTTGAAAAAAAAGAATAAAAGTAATTTTGCAGTTTTATCATATTTTATATTTTTCATCAAAGAGAACACAGCAAACATTTCCAATGTTTATTATTCAATATTCAAGTAACATATCAAACACAGTATTTTCAAAAAGATCAAACGTCATCGTCTTTACAAAATCAATTCCTTTGTTAAACGTTAAAACGGCGAAAACTATTTATTTATTAACCCGAGTTAAGTTAAGTTCCTAGTTAATTTTAGTAGGACTTACAACTGCGACCATCTTATGCTGTTGAAAACCAATCTGTGATTATTTGTTTAAAAGAGCTCCTTCGGGAGCTCTTTTAAACAAATGATCACAGATAGGTTTTCAACAGCCTAATAGTATTTAGAATTTGGACCAATTGCGAGCATGGCGCTTTAATGGTTACACATCATTTATTTTTTTTTGCGCACGACAGAACACAGATCTACTTTTTGATGTATGCTTGTCGTGGTTGACATATGCCATGTTAGACGAAAGCAAAGTTCAGTCTTGTTTACCTTTACATCAGTTACCTGAAACAGATTGAACACTTGATGTATCAATTCAATAATCACGCTTCCTTTGAACACTGTCAAGAGCACCTTCTACACACAGATGCTTCAACAACCAAAAGGAAAATGTAAACACATAGAGTTGAACTTTCAAACTGAAAGGCACTTGACAAAACTTATTTCAACTCTGAATGATGACCACCAAGTAATGACACCTTTCATTTGATGTGTTCACTAGAAAAAAATGTATAGAAATTATTTAGCGTTTGTTTGTTTTTTTGGTTGTTTTTTTTTTGGGGGGGAGGGGGTGTTGATGTGATTTCCTTTGGAAATCTCACCAAACCCCCTCAAAAAACGCTGAATAATTACTATACAATTTTTCAAGTGTTTTATGTTGGCTGTCTTTGCGTAATCTCTTTGACAATTGATTTAAACATAGAAAACCGTTTTATGTGATGAAGTAATGCGCTCGTATTTTTTATCTGGGTAGGCTTTAAAATTTTATTGCTGTAAAACTATACGCCTGGGCAATTTAGTTCAGATTTAAAATGCCAGAGTCTATATAAACTGTAAAGACTCCCAAAAAAATTGTTTAAATTTCAATCAAGAGCACAGTTATATTGATATTTGTATTTGTAAACTAAATTCATTTGTCTATTGGGTATTAGTCAAAGTCACTGTTTTTTACTAATGTTAAGTATTTATGAGTAACACGTTTTATAATATTATACATCAAAACCCTTTGCGTATAACTATCTCACTGGGCCCTGTTTTACAAAGACGTCGTAAACCATGTCACCCTGCTAATGGGTTTAGTTTAAAAAAGTAAAATCGTGATAAACCGTGTACTTTCCATAGAAAACAAGTTTGGTAAGAGCATAGTTTACACACACACAAAATTGGCACTTGTAAGCCAAACCCATCGTCTCAGTGGTTCTGTTCACGACGTCGTAAATTTAAGATTTAGGAATCTTTGTGAAACGACCCCTTGTCCGATAGGTTCACATTCTATACCATTGTGAGGATTTATGGATTTTTGTATCGTTTTCAAGAACTGTGCTTAAAAACGATACACGAATCTGTATCGAAACGTCGCCAAAAGAAAATAAAGAAGTTGTTATAGTGCTTGAAAACGAAACAAGAGTCTGTATCGAAACGTCGCCCAAAGTAAATAAAGAAGTTGTTATCCATAAATCTTCACATTGTTTTGAATATCCAACTTCTAAAATGCCACTGAAAGATAAAATGTTTATGTCAAATTAAACTTAACACTAACTTAGATTATTTAGAAGGAAAAAAACCCATAAACATTCGATCATTATCTTCTTTATGTACAGTACTATTTGTATGTAGAAAACACGTGTGAACTCACATGTTCATCGCAGTGTGAACACGTGTCAATCAGCTTTGATAACACACATGTAAACACCTGTCGTTATTATGTCAGTCAACTGTGTTGTCATCCATCTGTATTGATTGGTGTATATTTCGCACCCATCTGTGAGATGGTCAGTGCATCTTAATTAAACATGAACAACTCCGGCACAAACACACACCACACAATAAGAAGGTCATAACATAAACTACCTACCTTACAACAGCACGGCGTATGCTACTGTTATCAATCAACAGTGCAGTAATGTTAGATAGTGTCACTCCGACTTTAAACACAAACTATCCCAAGTCACTTGTGTATTTTTGTCCAGATGACATCGGTGTACAGTTAACCAACAATATTTCACAACACCATGAGGATCAGCCTCACGTCTAAGCCACCAGTCAGCAATGGACTCGCGAGTGGAGCGACCTAGTTATTCATTCATCTTTACGGTAGCACTTAGTGGGAGGTCAATGCTTGGATAAACGTGCGTGTACAGTTAGAATACCATAAACTTGATGTAGTCTTCAGCCCAGTCCTTAATGTAGATGGGTTTCTATCACTTGCTCCACGTGATCAACAGTTGCATGACCAACAGCAGCAGGTGTTGGTTACAAGCGTGACTATTTATCACACTAAGTGTGTGTATTACAGAGCAGTGGGTAATTTTAATCATTTACAGGGGTGTATTTGTTTGAATGCATTGAGAATCCAAAAAAGCGTCTATATATACACTAAATCTCAAACGAGTGAAAATATACACAATGTCCTAACTAGTGGATGTATACATTAAATCCTAAACGATTGAACCGCTGGGCCTAGTGGTTTGGGTTACTAATTCGTGTGTGAACCAAACCTGTTGACCCAGGAAAACTCGTGAAAGATGTTTTGGACTCCACTGAATAAACTACACACCTTTTTTTGTTTTTAAAAAACCCATAAAACAGTCTCCGGGTGTTGTTTTTGGCATTGTTCCGTAACACAAACATGCTGGCATAAGATCCAGTGAGCCATAATGTTTGGTTTACACATTATTGTAAACTGTACACCCTCCAAGAAAGAAAATTGTTGTAAACGGAAAAGTTTCCAAACGAGAAACAATATTTATCTTTCGAATGCAACGAATTTGCCATTTGTAACTGTAACCCTACCAGTGATACATGCTGCAGAATATATTGCAGTTATATCTATGGTTTCAGTACACTATGCGTTATTTCAGTTGGACCCAGACATGTGACCACTTTTTGCTGTTAAGGAGTTAACCCTAACCGTGCGGGTTAGTTTTGGAAAAGTTATCCTTAGTGGCGTGTCCCGGAATTATTAAGGGATTGCCTATCCCAAATAGTGCTTCACACAACATAGCCGACTGTCTGTTCATGCGGCTCACGGGAATATCCGGGTCAGGCTATTAGCCTGATCCGGATATTTCCATGAGCCGCACGGTAAGTGTTAATGTATGTTAGGTTAAGGACAATGAAATTGATATATATGTTCTTTTGAGTGAATAACAGTACAATACCCTCACTGATAAGTAGTAATGTCTCCATATTATATTTCGTTGTTTATCATACTGAATCTATCTTTTTTTAAAAAACGGTCTCACAATCTATTGATTATCTTAAATATTTAGCAAAACAACTGTAACATGTGTCATTGTAGCTACATTGTTCACTTTTGTTATACGTGCGTGTTTATTCTCGTTATAAACACTGTAGAATATTTGGCGCGTGACACAATTTCCGGTTCACAAGGCCAACGAATTGTATAAATTGTGCACTTTCCAAAGTAAAACAAGTTGCAACGATTTTGACATTTATAAATTAAACTCATTGCCCCAGTGATATGTCTTGAAATCCCCGCAGTGTGTTCAGCACACATGGTATGGCTACAGCTGACATCAGGGTACCGTTTCACAAATCATCGTACATTTACAACTTCGTAAACCATCTCCCGGAGCCGGGGGTTTAGGTCTACACCTGTTCAAAACCGTTGTGAACTGTGCACTTTCCAAAGAAAAACAAGCATTTCTTTGGAAAGTGCACAGTTTACAACGACGGTTTGCATTTGTAAGACAAATCCATTAACCCAGTGACATGGTTTACGACATCTTTGTGAAACGGGGGCCTGTATGGAAAAAGTGTACAGTAACATAGGCAAATACGTATCGTATTACACAATGTACGTACACAGCTCAGTTTATGGTAAATCAAATGTGTAAACACGGCACATCGGTCATGCCACCATCAATCAATGTCAAGGCCATCAAAAACTTACGTCACTCTTCTCTAAAATTTAACATCATAATCAACTAATTTCAAAAATTGTATGGCTGCCACATTACTACATAATCCAATATAAATAGTCCCGACACAACTCAAACACACGCATTGTCATTAATCAGTGATTAATAACAACTTAGAATTATCAAACAGTAGTATATCCAACGGGTGTATAATGAAGTTTATTTAAAGGCATACACAATATGAACTTTCATTTGGGCGGAAAGTGGTTCTAAGTGGACGTGGATTAATTGTTTTAGATTCATTTTAAAATGAACACAATAATACGTGACCTCGACATCCAGTGAAAATGCAGTATTTGCAATGAATTAAACTAAAATTTGATAATAAAGTGGTCAACGCCTACAATTTCCTCCCCTTCCCCTTCCCCTTCCAATGTTATCGTCCTGAGATCTTTATGATGAACGTTAAGATGTATGAGACCGTGGAGGGCCATCTACAACAGGATATTTCCAGCAACCTTTTAGTGTTTGCTTTAAAAGTCAGACGAGTTAGTGTTCGATGGCCATGAAGAAATATTGACTAAAATTGATCTCAACCTACGAAGGCTTTATAGACCGGGTCCCTGAACATGTATAATTCTACTATACTCATAACACATATTTTTTTGAGCCAATAGCTTGCCAGCACTTACTCAAGGAAACATAATTATATCTGTAAATTTGTTCTGAGTGTCAGGATAATTATGATGGCTTGACCTACCCTATTATTAACGGCTAGGGACTATCTGAGCGCAGGCTCGGACCATTTGACAATATTGTATGATAGATTAGTTTGCGTCTCCTGATAAAATATCTATTACAGTGTTTCCGTTGGCCTTTTTAATATCTGGTCACAGGTACCGGTGCGGGTCATCATAGTAGTAGACTAAACTGTCAACTTGCTGGAGCACTGCTGATATCAACTGATAGCTAAGAAACATGGCTTGGTCTATTGCACTACGTTTCACTCCCTGGAGTAGCTAACTAATTGTATGTTTATACTGCTAGGTTTTAAACAGCATGATAAATAAACATAGAATCCATGACTCGACTTCTTCATTGCCAATGGTTTTTCTACCTGACAATGGGACCTGCACACTGAAAACCGGTCTCAGTAATATTTTACCGGTGGAAATCCGACATAAACCGGAGAACGGAAACACTGTATCACGAACACTATTCGAATTCATTAAACGGGAAGGGCACCACGTTTTCAGCATAAATATGGACCAGTAGGTTTATCTTACAAGAACATAGCCATGGTAAAATGTGCGCCTTTGAACTTGTGGTCTAAAACCCTGCGGTATGTTTTCATGTGACATAAATTTATGCATTAAATACAATCAAGCAAATCTATCCACGTGGTTTGGAAAATTCAATCTCCAAACCACGTGGATTGATTGTGGGATGATTATTAATGTTTTTAAAAAAGGTATAGAACGACTGATTTCCAAAAGATAAAATAAATAAAACACAGCTAAAACTACATCGTCTAATTTCAGAACAAATACAAGAATGTTAGACCAAAGGGCAACATTTTACATCAAAGTTGACAAAGTTTGCAAATAAAGATAGAAAAAGATTTCACATATCATAATGCTTTATAATTACTTACAGCACCATCAATATTTGTGATGGTAATAAAGACTTTGATCTAGAGTGTATTAATAAAATATTAATAAATCATAACACCCTATATCTTTTTTCACTTGCGAATTTCATCCTCAAAGACAAAATTTGTTCAGGTCTGATTGTCAATCTGGGATCACAAGAACAATCGAGCAGAGAAATTTATGAAAAATAGCCCGAAGTCAGTTTGAATATAATTTGCATTATCTTTCTTTATATGTTATTTCACAGATGACATTATATGTGTTCGGTTTCTAGTGCATGGTTTTTCGTTTTTTCTTTATTCCAGGAGATAAACACTATTAGCTCTTAAAACACGAGCAGTGCATATGCCAATTTCAATGTTTGAAGTCGACCCTAATGGCTGTGAATATATCAAATACGATTATCACACTGACATTCCTAGATTTGTTAGTTTTCAAAGTCTAATGTATGGAGTCTTTCAAACCTTAATGGTAACTTATTTAAAAGAACAAAAAAGATAACGGTTTTGATCCTACTAATATATTCAACACCCAACAGACTGTTCAAAGTTTACATTCATCTCGATGTGTGTAAAACAGAAAATCTAAAGTTTCATGAAAGATTTATAGGATTTGTGGCGACAACCTTGCAAGTAGCAAATAGCTATAGCCTGACGAGGATATTTCTGTGAGCCGCACATTAAGGGTTAAGATACAATTCATGAAGACAATATGTCTAACACAACGTGCAACTTTGTATGTTTGAAGGGCAGTGGTAAGATGACCAAATTCAACCCTTGTAGTTTCTAATACAATAACATTTACTTACAATACTCAGTGTTAAAATTGTGTGGCATTTAACAATTGAACCCGTGAGGCCATTGTTATTGGTTATTACTCGTCAATTTATTTTTTATCATTACATTTATCAATATTTATTGTTTTAGTTTCTTTAATTAATAAGTTCATTGTAATTTCATTGTAGACCTACAATGAACTATTGATTAAACAAACCTAAACAATCACCGCCATAATACTGTGTGTATTGACCCCCAACGCTCCTAACTGGCTTCTGTAATCCTTAAACCAATCAACATCTCATGTACATCAATTACGTGTTGTTTTACTATCACTAATGCTTCAATTACATGTTTTTATATCACTGCTGCTTCAATTACATGTTGTTTTTATCACTGCTACTTCAATTGCATGTTTTATATCACTGCTGCTTTTTTTAATCAGTTATAAATCCTAATAGTATGTACATCAATCACTGTTTTATTAATTGTTGTTGAATTGTATATAAAATGCTGTACTGTGCTTCCACTCTCCACATTTGGTTGATAACGGTACAAGAAGCTACACCGACACGCTCAGCGCAATAAAGAAGTTATCCTTAAAATTATTCTTTTTTATTAAGAAATTGTAAGTGTATCACAATGGTTTACGGATGTAGGAAGAACAAAATAGGCGCCCAACAGCACCAAGCTAGAAATTGGTCTAACAAAACTGTCATTTGTTGATATTTAAAAAAGCAACATTTTTTTATATTGTTTAATACCACAACTTTTTTCTCCTATTTGTACAAAGCGATCATCTCCTATCGGATATTTCAGGTAAACGCGGGCTCAGACAGGATGCTCGCTCGCTTTGAAGTGTGCCATGATCGACGCATATTTGAGAAGCAGAGGCAATTGCTTTTCTATTTTGAAAGAATCAATAATCTCACTTGACAATGTGCAGGGGGAATTGGAAATCCCCGTTATATTAGTTGATCATAATTCAAAGTAGTTGATGGGTGGAATCAGCTGTTTTAGCATTCCATGTATAAGAAAACAATGCACAAGACAAAAGATAATTTTCTTACATAAGCAATTTAATCGTTATCTTACATTAACAACTTAATTCACACATCAATGTGAAACACGAACAGTTAGACATTGTAAATTCGTATTCCATATACATGTTTGTGATCCAAAATAAATAGGAACTACTCCAATTGTATTACGGGTATTCTAGAGGTCAATTCCCATAACTAGTTTGAGGTCAATTCTTTGAGAGACATTTAGAAGTGGTGGTACATAATTCAATATTTCTTGGATGTCAACTTCTTGTTTGTTCGTAAGTTCACGACGTTTCGGGGCATATGCTTGC
>JAULCD010128965.1:0-11265 GCA_032361085.1 Calliostoma canaliculatum
ATTCGTAATTTTATGAAAAGACACAACTCCACAAGACATTGTTTAAAAAATCAATCATCCTAATACTAAGATCGCTTTGAGCAACGCGGGCCTTGGCGCTCTATGCTTATATAATGATAATACTGACATAAAGGATTTTTATTTTTATAGTTTGATTAGTAAGTATACTATTCTTACAAGCTTGACAATGGAACCTACCTTGTGATAATGTGTTTAAAACATTCCCTGCAGTGACATTTGTTTAAAGCTCGACTAATATCAGGTGAAATTGGATTTAAAGGTTTTCTTCAGTAACTGAAGAAAACAGCATTTAATAACAAATATTAACAAGAAGGCGTTTTAAATTATATTTTTGTTTTTATAAACATTTTTACCCCGTGTGGTTTCTGGGGAGTGTCCTCGGGCATTAAAAATAATAGGACCCCCAGTTACCCCATGCTTAACGTACAAGCTGGCTAAACTGGGGATTTGTTGCTGTAGCTTTTCTTCTCTGTCAGTCTCTTTTTCTCATCTGCTACTCCCTCGGTGTGTATCTTGTACACTACATGGCGTTATTGCTGAAAGTCATGTAAAACTCTATTTCACTCACTATATTAAAGTAACGAGACTAACGCTGCAGTCTTTTATGAGTCGTGTTCTTCCTATCAACACTGCAATCAACCATTGTCATGTTTCAATGCAGCCATATCATCAGACTCTGAAGCAAGATGAGGTCCTTCGGGTGACATTGAGGCCCATCTGTGGTAATGTTATTGGCTGCGGGGCTTAATATGAGTACTATATACTAAGGTCATAATACCGATTACGTAAGATGCGCCAGTGGCAAGGGAAATATGTTAATTTATTAGGCTTGATCACGTTCAGCATTGTATTTCCCTATGCAGCCCAGTTGATCAATCGTCCTCATAAAGTCCGATACATGTCCGGTTTGACCCAACTAAAAGACTTTGAGCTGAGATGCACTTACATATTTAATTCGAATTCTAAACACTGGTTGGGTCACGTTAAATTGTATCAATGGAGTATTGGTGAAAACTGTGAAAATATCATGGGCCCCGTTCCTCAAAGCGATTTTAAGTTAAGTTGATGGTAAGTGTCTTGCGGAGTTAATTTTATCATAGGCTTACGACTGTTGTAGCGCAGAAATTGATTTGGAACCGGTGCCGAATGGCACCGGTTCCAAAGCGATTTCTGCGCTACGATGGCACCGGTTCCAAATCGGTTTTTTTCTGCGCTACGACAGTCGTAAGCCAATGTTATACTTTAGCACTTACAATAAACTTAGGCTAAAATCTCTTTGAGGAACGGGACCCAGAGCACTGAATTAAGTACGCGCATGCGCAACATATTTTCCAAGTATGACGTAAATATTACGTCAAGTTCTCAAGTTGTTCACGAGCGTGGGACTCGTATATTATACGACTGCTTCACAAGGGGAAGAACTGCCGTTCTTTGTTTAGTGCGCAATGCACAATAACTTCAGCATTGGATGATCAAACCCGTACCACTGCATGTGCATGGCACCGGTTCCAAAGCGATATCTGTGTTACGACAGTTGTAAGCAAGTGTTATGTTTTAGCACTTACGAACAATTTATCCTAAGATCGATTCGAAGAAAGGGGCCCTGGATGAAGCGGGTGGTCTTAATACGATTAGTCAATAGGTTTCGTTTACAAATACCAAAATATTTATAAACTATGCACTTTCTAAAGAAAAACAAGTTTTGTTCTTTAAAATGTGCACAGTCTACAACGAATTTGTCATTTGTGAACGGAATCTAACGCAGTGATGTGGTTTATTAGACATAGTGTTACGACGACTTTGTAAAACGGGCCCAGATAACGTGATAGGTCACGTGATAGTCACGTGATAGGCCACGATACCGAAACGTTTACTCAACACCGACCAAAATTACAATATGGCGATCTATTTACTTGTTTTGAGTTTTCTTTGTTTCCTGTCATTTTCACAAGGTAAGTTACTGTCTGGTTTAAATGATTTAACATATTTACTTATGAATATATTTTCTTTATTTAATTAGAACAATAACTTTAAAGCAGTGGAGGTATTGTGTTTGACTTATGTGTCCGAACTTTAAAATTGACACAGGGCGAATAGATTCAGTTTATAGATTCCCAAACCTTTGTGAATTGTACATTTTCTAAAGAAAAAACAGGAAGACTAAAATTGTTTTTTGGAAAGTGCAATTTACAACGATTTTTACATGATATTTTCTTTAAATATGTACTTTTTACAACATTTGGGGCGGTCATCTGCAAACAGAACTTATATTTTAAACCTTTGGGCAATATCGCAGACATTAGCGGCGCGAGGATCTGTTTGATGATGGTGAAACCTTTGTTAATTGTGTATACTTCAAAGACCTTTTTCTTGTTTGAATGTGCACAGTTTAAAATCATTTTTCATTTGTGAACCTAACTATTAGCTTTGTATTAAGGACTGCTTTAATACGCATTAGCTAGGTATCATAGCTTGGTCCCTGCAGGGTAGTGAAACATCGTGTAATGGACCAAGCTATGATGCTTAGCTAAATACGCATATGAACATATCGCTGTTTTTACCAGACATTGACGAGAGATCGTGTGACTTGAAGTAGACTAATATGTATTATGTGTGTAGCAGCCAGCACATGCACGTACGGGGGAAAGAACTACGCCCTTGGGGAAACTGTGGGTACTGGATCGGGATGTCGCATCTGTACCTGTACTAACCACGGAGTACACTGTCTGTATCTGCCCTGCCGGAAGAGGAAGAGTGCCTTCCGGATGTATGGTCAAGTTTATTTCGAATAGTATGTCACCTTGTGGTGTGGTGGTGGTAGTGTGGTGGTGGTTTGATGGTGGTGCCGTGGTAGTGGTGTCGTGGTGTAGTAGGGGTGGTGTGGTGGTTGTGTGGGGGTGGTTGTGGTAGCGGTAGTGGTGTTGTGGTGGTGTGTGGTCGTGGCGGTAGTGGTGGTGGCGGTAGTGGTGTAGGTGGTAATGTGGTAGTGGTGTAGGTGGTGTTGGTGGTGTGGTGTGGGTGGTGGTGTAGGGTTGTGGAGTGGTGTAGGTGGTAATTTAGTAGTGGTGTAGGTGGTGTTAGTGGTGTGGTGTGGGTGGTGGTGTAGGATTGTGGTGCTGGCGGCGATTTGGTAGTGGTGTTGGTGGTGGTGTAAATGGTGGTGTAGGTGGTGATTTAGTAGTGGTGTAGATGTGTTGAAGGTGGTGTGGGTAGGAGTGGTGTACGTGGTGGCGAGGATTATGGTGGTGTAGTGGTGTTGGTGGTGGTGTTGGTAGGGGTGGTGTAGATGGTGGTGAGGATTATGGTGGTGTAGGTGGTGTTGGTGGACGTGTAGTGGTGTTGGTGGTGGTTGTACTGATGTGGTGGTGTTAATGGTGGTGTGGTGGTGGTTGTGGTGGTGTTAATGGTGGTTGTGGTGGTGTGGTGGTGGTTGTGGTGGTGTGGTGGGGGTGTGGTGGTATTGGTATGGCGTTGATAAAGAGAATAGGGGGAGTTGTTGGTTTCTTTCGTCCATAAGTTTTTGTTGCCTTTCCCGTTTCGTTTTTGTTTCTTTTTTTAAATTCCTGTTTTAATTGTTTTACACATTTTTTTCTGTATCATCTTATTTCATTATATTATCCCCCGCAACAAATCTTTGCAGGTAGATCCAGCAGGTGCTGAATTAGTGCCTTATGCTACTTGGGGAACTTTGAATTTTTTATTTTCCTCTGTTTCCATAAAAACAGTTTGGAATTTGTCTTAAAAAGGGTGCATTTCGTTTCAGGAGCAGAACTTCAAAACCGTTAAATATTTTTTCAACGAACCTTTGCATGTAGATCAATCAGGTGCTGAATTAGCACCTTTTGCTATTTTGGGAATTTTGTGATTTTTAATTTCCTCTGTTTTCATGGAAACAGTTCGAATTTTTTCTCCAAAAGGGGTATAATTTCAATTCCAAAGCACACCTAACATTATAAACATCAATATACCAGTACGTCACAAACGTGTCGCGATACGTACCTGTTTCAGTTCATATTGCTTTTTACCGGTATATCGGTAATACCGCGCAGCCCTATTAGTGTGCATCAAGGCAACAACATTTCACAGACACTAGTATGTACTTAAATAGGTGCATGCGAAATCAAACAACCATACCTTATACTAACAAATTACGTGAATTCTCTGCATACAGGCCTACCATGGACAGGCGAGAAAAACTGGACCAAAATTGACTGCCATGATTGTCTGTGTACAGGAGGCAAACATCACTGCTTCATCGACAGTCTGTGCCTGATAAGATAATAAAATAAATAATAGAAGTGTAACATCAACCTAGTACTTGTTTTATTGTATGCCTTGTTTGTTTTCTTATCGTTGTTTAATGTTTGTTTGTAGTTGACAGGTGTGTGTGTGTGTGCGTGTGCGTGTGCGCGCGTGTGTGTGTGTGTGTGTGTGTGTGTGTGTGTGTGTGTCTTGTTGAGATTTTAAACGGTTTGTGTTGACAATAGATCATGGAGTTCCCATGGCAAAGTCACCATAAATACATCACTCTGACATATAATACTGGCATTAAGCCACCTAGTCCTTACAATACCCCATGGTAAGAGTATAACCTTTATTTCGGTTTGTATTTATTATTATCTGAGGCAGACAGGCCTTGAAACCTACACTTGAGGATGGGGCGTCAACTCCGCAGGCGCTCTACCACTACACTGCTGAGGCCAGTGCTTGACCAACGGTTTTGGTCGCCAAATGTAAACAAGTGTGTATTTTTTATATTTTTTTGGTAGGTGCGCATTTTAAAACATGTGTATTATTTGTCAGTTGAACCCATATACACATTAACAGTTTTGTCTTTGAAAATATTTCTTAATTATAAGGCTTAACGGCTATTTAGGTCCATGTTTCTCAAAGCGATCTTAGGCTAAATCAATCGTAAATGCTAAAATAGAACCGTGGCTTATGAACATCGTAGCGCAGAGATGACTTTGGAACCGGTGCCATTCAGCAACAGTTCCAAAACAAACTCTGCAGTACAACAGCCGTAAGCCTGATAAAGAAACAACCTACAAATCATTGTTTCACAAATTAATTACCATTAACTTCGCTTAATGAACATGGGCCAAAAAGCTGAAGTAGTTTGGACATTTTATAAGAGGGATAAATCTTCACTTACCAAACAAGAGCAGCATGAGATCTGATATTGCCAGACTAAAAAGATAGTAGTTGGTAGTAGTCTGCATGTAGTTGTTGCGGGCGATGACTATGCAGGTACATACGTTACCGACGGTGCCCGAAATGAACACAAGACTGTAGATAACACTTAGCAAAACACTGACGGTATATCCCATGTGCTGGTGCCCCAAGTTCTTCAAAACATAGTCACTGAGAGAAAAGTTCTCAACACTTACATTGTGCGGGCTATGCACCGACACGGTTTCCATGTCAGTCATTTTCAAATTGACTAAACGCAATTGAACGCTGGCATCTTCATAATTTCACACACCGCCAGAGTAATGATACATTATATGTAACACTGCACAGAACGATGCATTATATATAACATTCCAGAGAACTGTTTGTAACTCTAAGCTACAGTTGACATATCCTATGAAGGCATCATAAGTAAGAGACGCACGTCCTCACACCGATCACTGCAGTGTACACATCGCACATTGTTTGTTAACAGGTGCCCGCATTTCACATCCTGACTAAACTCTGGTAGACTGCTACTACAGACACACTTGTTACATCCATGCTACTGTACTCGGCTGCAGCAGACGCCAGATGCTCACCACAGACGTGATCACATGCTCAGCTGTTGCGACTTTGATCACATGGCCTGTTTAAACACAGAAAACGAGAACATTTATAGATATTTGACGAGATCCCTAATTGGCAATATAACAAGGATAGACTATTGATTAAACATATGTATTACATTTAACATTTAAAATCAAAAGTAGTTGATAATATGTTTTACTTACTGAAAAATATATATATATTATTTAGCGGATTTCTATGGGTTTGCTAAGATTTCTATATAAATTATTCAGCGGTTATCCATTGGTTTGATGAGATTTCCATCGGTAACCAATGGAAATCCGCTGAATAATTTCTGTGCATTTGTTCTAGTGTTTTCCTGTATTTTCGCTTAACTCATGTTAAAATGTGTACGTTTCAATGTCCAAATTCCACTGCAATTAGGGAGTTTAAAATTTATCCCGTAATATGTATTTGAAAGAGCTTCAACGATTTATCACAGGTTCAGTTTTCAACAGCACAAGGCAGTCACGGTTTTTCTACTGAATATGCAGAGGATGGAACACATATCCTGTGATACTTTGTTTTAAAAGGCTCCTGTGAGAACTCTTTGAAACACGTTATAACAAGACTGGATTTCAACAGCATGAATTATAGTCACAGTGATAAGTGATACTGAAATCCAGTCGGCTCTTAAGGACTAAATACAGGTTGAGACGTGAAAGATACTGCATGTTGAAATAACACACGGTGAATTAGCAACGATTTGCACACACGCATCACATTACCTCTGTACACAAGCGACGGTTTGTATTGTGAAGCAAAGTGCTTCATTCAAGATTTAATGCCTACTTGACCACAGAGGGTGTGCCACTAATGGAATTTGTGACACTTTGCCTTCCAAGGCAATTGAAGAAATGAAGTTCACTGATTGATTTCAGAGTCACTTCAAGAGTCCATAAACACTAATACCAGGAGGAAGATTAATCCGTACAGTGTGAGAGGAGCGGAGGAATAGTAGCACACACGTCAAGTCAGCGTTCAGGAAGACAGTGCTTCTGTATAGACATGACGACAGCGTACACCGCCCAGCCTGTTTGTGTGTCATCGATCTCATGCGTGAAATGAAAAGAAGGGAGACCTCGGAACAGGACTGTAATATTGGAATATTGGACTTAAGGTTCAAAGTGCCAAATGATTTATTGCTAATAACTGTGTTGGATCGATAGACTTCAAGGGTTTTGGGTCGTTATAGATCATGTTTTTTTGTAGGGGAGTTTTTTCTACAATGGTAACTCATTATAGTATTGTTAGCATTATATTGTTCAGGAAGCATGATGAGTTTCTTTATTTGAACGTAAAGTGCTAAGTGTACATGATGCTTCCTTTAAAATCCAGATTTCATCCTAAATAACTTAACCTGTGGTAGGTTGTTTCCGGAGGTAAACGGACTTAAAACTGTGAGTGCTGATAAAAACATATCATGTGATAATATATTTAAATGAGTTCATAAAGGAGTTCTTTTAAACAAATTACCATAGGAGAGATCGTCAACAGAATGAGGTGGTCACAGTTATAAATAAAAGCAACAAAACCAAGTCAGCACTGTAAGAGAAATATCAATGTGCGGTGGAGTTGTTTCTAAACATAGGCTTACGACTTTCGTAGCGCAAAGATCGATTTGGAACCGGTGCCGAATGGCACCGATTCCAAATCAATCTCTGCGCTATGACAGTCGTAAGCAAATGTTAATTTTAGCATTTACGATCAACTAAGCCTCCGATAGTTAAAATAAGCCAAATATAATTAACCACTGATTAAAAACTAGTGTTGGTAATCAATGTAAACCTTATTATGTGCATAAGTATTACAATACACGCAGTAATCCCTTCATTCAACCAGTGTAATGTATTTGTGTCATGTTTTAATGTTAAAACTTCAGACATGACCAGATTATAAACTTAATAGAAAGTCGAATATTTAACTGGAGAGGTATTTTTGCACTCTGATTAAAATAGATTTAATAAACCCCCATGAAATAAAACCTACACTTTATCCGAAATCTGTACAAAAGTACAAAACTTAATTAAAGCTTGAATTTTATACTACAAAATAATTTGACAACACGACAGACAAGTTAATTATATAACGTTTTAAGTCATTTTTCTAATATACACACCTGCATGCAATCTTGATAGGATGATATGCTAAGACCAGTCAATAAATCTCTTAAAACCCTCCAATCGTGGTAAATCTCTTGTGAACTCGAGTGACACAATCGCCACAAAACCCGCTTTCCGAGCGGAGGAATCCTGAGTTAAAGTTTGTGAAAGTAACGTAGCTGTGGCTTAATCAACCGTGAATCGCCTACAAGATACCATGAAAACTAAAACCGATTATCCAACCATTTAACAGCCTGACAGATCGCGGACAACACAGATCGCTACCATCCTAGGGAAGATTTGTGTCCGATTGAGCCAACGACAATGTGCATTGTCAGTAGGCGTGCTGATAGGCTGGGCGAGAGGCTTGGCGCGTGAAATCCTGGCTTCCAGACACACGACTTGTAATGATTGTCAGGGCCCTGTTCCTCAAAGTAATCTTAAGCTAAGTTGATCATAATTGCTAAAGAACAACATTGGCTTACGATTGTCGTAGCGCAGAAATCGCTTTGGAACCGGTACCGTTTTTTTCACAATCTTCGCATGTGTAAACCTAAACCATTGATTCAGCGTGCAAATGGCAGAATGGTAAAAACCTGGGCCCCGTTTCTCAAAGCAAAGTTGATCGTAAGTGCTAAAATATAACACTGGCTTACGACTGTCGTAGCACAGGGATCGCTTTTGAACCGGTGCCATTCAGCACCGGTTCCAATTCGATATCTGCTCTACGATAGTCGTAAGCGTATGATAGAAAACAACACCACAGGACATTTTAAAAAATCACTTACGATCAATTGTAGCCTAAGATCGCTTTGCGGAACGGGGTTCTGCTCCGGAGTTAGCACGGGGCCATGTCTTCAGTTTCCAAACGCTAAACTCGTTGTAAATTGTGCCCTTCCAAACAATAAAGAAAATACATGTTTTTATTTAAATTATTTTAGTGCAGTTTACAACTATCTGTGTATTTGTAAATTTGTTGGTTCTTTGGCAAGTGCACGGGTACAATGATGTTGGCATATGTAGTATTGTTTGTCTTTAAAAGATTCAGTTTACAACGATTTTTGTGTTTGAAGAAAAAACTTGTTTCCCCAAAAAGAGGAAGGTTTATAACAAAAACCCTTTCGAAACATGTTTTCTGGGAATGGTCAGTTTACGATGATTTGTGTTTATGTAAATAATTCTCATACGCCAAGTGTAAGCCTGTGTTTGAACATGGGCCTAGCTGGCCAAAGGTTTTGCTTTTTCATATTACTATAAGTCAGAAAGTAATTATAGAGACCGTCTAATCGCCTGCTATTAATGACCCCCTTTTTTGCTTACTTGGGGATTCATGTTAAGTCTCATTACATGTTCTGAACGTTCTTTCCTTGTGTTCTCTGAATGACGCTATGTCATGTCAGTAAAGTCGGATGGTTTTGCATTTTTGTGAATGGGACTACGTGGGTTTTTAACGTTATTTTACTACATATACTATATATAATTAATTTCTTGTAGACCAAAAGCCTACATTAATAAGATTTGGGGGTGTTTCAGTTAAACTGTAATGAAACTGGAGTATACTTGCAGTTGTGCCGCCATTTTCCAGAATTCTGACGATATCTTCATTCTTTCTAATGGAATGGGATGAAGATACAGTATAGCGATTATATAAAGTAGTAAAACTTGTCGTCCCCAAGTAACATAACGCCGATTCGCCTTCACGAATTTGATTCCGTAAATCTAATTTTCAGTAATTCTTAAATTTTAGTTTTAATTCTCAGCAATAGTCTTTAGTAGATGAGGACATCGTTGTTGGCATTCAGACCGTGATAATGTTAATGAAATGATGTTCTTTATTTAATTCTCCAGCTCGTTTCCAAAAGGTGAGTGAGTAAGTTATTATTTAGCGCAACTTGGGCAATAATACAGACATAAGCGGTGGACAAGTATACGTTTACTTCATACAGCTATACCTCTCGTCATACATTTACACATCCATAATAAACGAAAGTTTGAGTAAACATTACCAACGCTTCCCCGGTGACGTGATTGATATTCCCACAGCTTTGATGCATGCATGGAATGTGTATTGTCTCTGTCAAACGGAATCCCTCTCGCCAGATAATGGTTGTGGAAGTCTGCCTGGCTTTGACGTCCTTTGTTAGTCAGCAGGACGCCTTAACGATATGTAATTATCGTAACACAGCATTATTATTGACTCCCGAAACTGCGGAGTTTCTAAATGCGCGGTGTCCACACGCTGCGTTTAATAGGCTCATTGTATCAAATAGTGTTTTTGATGTACATTTGTTACTTTAAACCTTACTGAGCCGAACTGATATCAGTGGGAATGGAATCTGTGACAACCTTGTGTTGTTGAAAACCTACCCGGTGATAGTTTGTTTAAAAGAGCTCCGACAGGTTTTCAACATCTTACGTAGTCTATAATTGAGACGTAAAATAGAATTGTAATGGTTGACCTGAGATCGATGTCTTCAAATTTCAGATGTAAAGTTGGAATTTCTGCAGATATCAAAGTTAACGTAAAGTTACCGCGCTTATATCTGCGTGTATGTTTACGTCATTTCTCAACTAGTGATGTATATACGACTGATGATAAACTCCTCCAACCGTTAACTTCTGAAGTAATAAATCATTACCGAGTATTAACATTTGCACAGTTAAAAATTGTGGGAAATAAACCCTCTATAAACCAAATATTGAATATTGATTTATTTAAGATGTTGGTAATAACATGCATGTTTACAAACGTGAGACTGAAGAAGGTGCTATGTAATTTTCTTTGCAAAGTTATTTTATTACACATTTAAGACATCAACGCAGAAGAATAGTTTCAGTTTATCATCTGTTTGACAGATTTCATTAAAGAAACGGCGGTGCACATGTACAAACATTAACACCTAGCTTTTTAAAATATTGCACGTTCACACAAGAGTAAATTGACAAACAAGTTTGTAAATTAAAAAATAAAACAAACGGAAGATAGAATATTAAACACAGAAACACTCTTAGAGCAGATATATAATTCCATGACACTTAATTGTTACCATCGTGTGGTACCCTGTGGCAGTTTGGTCGGGCAACTCTTTTGTACACATTCCGTACCAAGTGCAAGGCTGTTGTTGTGTTGGATTTGTTTGGGTTTTGTTTAAAAAAAACAACCAAAAACACCCTTAAGTTGGACGGAAACTAGTTAGTTAAAAACTTATAATCAAGATAAACAGCTGATAAAGTTCATCGGGTTTCAAAACATTAATCGAATCTGGACGAGATCTGTTAAAATGAGTCAAGTTTGTCATTTAGATGTCTCAAATGGCGATCATTAAACACGGTCGGTATA
>JAULCD010129076.1:0-11262 GCA_032361085.1 Calliostoma canaliculatum
AGGAGCAAGCATATGCCCCGAAACGTCGTGAACTTACGAACAAACCAGAAGTTGATATCCAAGAAATCTTGAACTATATATTATTATAACTACACAGTACAACAAAATAACAAAAAATACTCATCACACCCCCCAACCCCCGGCTAGAAAAGTAATAATGAAAACCCCCCAAACGATCATGTTAGGTAAGGGTTGTTTCAAATTTGGGAGGGGGGGGGGGCAAAGAAATATACACTATTTAGTGGATTTGAATTGGTTTGATGAGCTTTCCTACGACAATGGAAATCCGCTGATTAATTTTTATACATTGTTCTAGTTTTGGGAAGTTAGTGGGTGGGTTTGGCTTGGTGGGTGGGTTTAATGGGTATGGTTTTGTTAACGTTATGTAATGCTACTTTTAAAACCTGTTGAGACAGAAATAAGTCTTGGCTGACTGGATGCTGGTTTGTCAACTTGTTAACTGTCAAGAGTTCGGAAAGTTTAAATGTCACCATTCGACAACCGTGATTTTATCACAGCGCCGTTGATAAACACGTGATCAGTCACTGATTGACAAATGCCTGCATTTATTGTGTCTTCTATTTCTATTCTAATTTACAGTTGTCACTGACAGTCATTTTTATATATTGTTGTTTGCAGTCCCCTGAAGAATATGAAGTGGAATTCGGCGAAGCGTTTCTAATGTACATCACTTTAGTTTCAGAACACTGGGAGCACACACGCAATGTGTATCTGTTTACATGTGTTGCGCTTTGCAACGCTTAACCCTTACTGTGCGGCTACTAACCTGACCCGAATATTTCCGGGAGCCGCACGGTACGGGTCAACATTCATCCGTTCTGAAATATTTCTTATGTTTTCCGAACTATTTGAAATGAGTACATTTTAATTTTCCCAGTGTAGTCTTGTTTAATTTTAGTACTTATATAATTGTTAGTTATTTAAATTTAACTAATTAAAACTAAACGTCATGATTTTAATATGTACATTTTAATTAAGCAACACTCATATTTTATTAGATTGATACAATGTAATGCACTGGTGCATAAAGTGTTGCCAAAATTTTAATACCAAATTAATATTGTAGTTTACTCAGCCAAGGTTGCCGGGACCTTGTTTATCTTGTTTATTTGAAAAATGACGTCATGTCGAGCAAATGTAGTTTTACCAGTTTTGCACAGACTCAACTTTCAGTACCATGCGCACATCCTGTTTACGGATTTGAAAACTAATGTCTTGTAAGTCCATATACTGATTTTCTATCAGTATTTCATGAAAGTCACAGATCTACGCACGCGAAGAAATGATTCATTCTTTAGAAAAAAAACCCCAAACCTGTTTAGATTTTATTGAATCCTATTTTATTCTCTCATCCAAAGCAGATGTTAATTCATTTAGAATCTCGACAAGTGGGTGTCTTTGTGAAACACGACGACCTTCTGGTCCCACATATGCTCAATGGGATTGAGATTTGGACCCATTGCTGGCCAAGGAATGGTCTGAACACCATTTTGTTGCAAGAACTGGATGACAGTGTGTGTTCTGTGAGGTCATTGTTGTTAGTAAAGATGGGTTTTGTGGCTAAAGAATGGTTATCAAAACGTGGGACAACATGCCTCTCCCGGATTTCTTGTTGATACCGAAGCCCACGAATGGTAATGAGATCAATATTGTAACCCACGGAAATACGTCCCCATACTAATGTTCACCTATGTCCGAAGGGAAACGTCTCTTGGATGTTGCAAGGAACCATGGAAAATTGTATGAAAAATATATGTAGGAAATCTCATCAAACCGTTGGATATTTGCTGAATAATTGTTATACCTTTTTTAGTGTGTGTTCGTTTGTCTCCAGACACATGTCGGACCATACATCCTATGCGATAAGAAATGACTCTCAAGTGAACCCTCCCCCATGATCGAATGTTCCAGCGAGAGTACACATTGTTATACGCTTGGTGGTCTTCTGGCGTTGTATCCTGCTGCTTTCAGCCTATTTCTGACGGTTCAGCAAAAACTGACTCTCCCTTGTGACCACTGTTGCTTTAATGATGTACTTGAATCCGATGAAGGGCGCCTGACAAGTTTTTAAAAAAGCTCTTTCCTCACCTGTTGTTGTCTCACGGAGTCTGCCAGATCTTGGAAGATCTTTGACATAATTTGTACCGTGTATTTCTGCAAGAGGCTTTGGGTGGGATGGCACAATGGCTAGTGTGTACATGTAGGTCTTCAGAACAATAGGTCCAGGGTTTGAATCCGGCTTTTAAAGCTTCGCACGGTTCTTAAAATTGAAAATATTTCAACATGGAGTGATGACAGGTACAATGCTTTAACACAGCAACAATCTTGATTCGCAGGTACCAGGTTTCGGTGATGAAGGCTTTTCTCCTGTCGTGATCTTTGCCATCACGATATAACTAAAAACATGTTGATAACTAATGTTAAACCCTAAGTGCTTCACTCACTATTGAAAAGTGGCGTCCAGGGCGTGATGGTCAGAGCGTCTGCTCAGAAACTAAGTGTTAAGAAACGGTAGGTTCACGATACATCCCCGACCTAGACCCCCACCCTACCCCCTCCTATCCCTCAACCCTAACCCTCTTTACATATATGTGTAATGAGTTTACTAAAATTAACCTCCCATTATAAGCACTCAAGCATTTGAATAAAATACAGAAACCCAACAAGAACAACAAGAACAATGTGACAAACTGAAATGTGAGGAATGTGAGGCATTCAGTGTATAACTACCTCTCATGGTCTAGGTACAGAGGGCATTGCATGCATTTAGAGATGGGATATCGAAGTTTGAAACATGTGAATTTTGCTGATGAATAGATCTTTTGTCCACTTACCGTCTAGCAAATAGCAAGCAGATCCCTCATCAACTACAGTTTTCTTAGCCAACACCAGGTCCGCCCAGTACACACTGTAGATGCTGCAGGTTCTGGAGTTGTGGATGAACATCCTGCACTTTGGAGTCTCTTTGCATTTTTGAGCACACACATAGAAGGCAATATACGTGAAGGTTTCTAGAATAAAATTAGTTCCATTATGGCCAGCACAGTCAGGGTGTTTCATGTACCTAACAAAGATATCACATCTGCAAGTAATCGAGAGAAGTTTGAACACAATCAGCGCAAACAGAAGACGGATGATCTTTGGACCAGTCATGTCTGCCGGTGAACTCAAACTTACTGCGTGTGTAAAAAACAGCCTTTCTTAAAACGAGTGATTTTGTTATTGTTCACCGCTACAGTCATTAGCAGCGTACGTTAATAACAGTTAGTTAATAAAGTAAATTACTGAACTGTGCAAACGAAGGCCTTTGTTAAACATAGCTATGTTTTATTCAGGTCGTCAATCTTCTAATACAGTTTTTGTTGTTCAGGGTCCCGTTTCACAAAGATGTCGTAACTTTACGACGTCATAAATCTAATTACTAAGCCAATAGATTTTGTTTACAAATGTCCAAAATCGTGGTAAACTGTGCACTTTCCAAAGAAAAGTTGTTCTTTTGGAAAGGGCACAGTTTACAACGATTGTTGGTATTAGTAAACCAAGTCCATTAACCAAGTGACATGGTTTACGACATCATAAAGTTATGACGTCTTTGTGAAACGGGGCCCAGTGATTGCTGAACCTGATCAAGTGTGGTTCAGAAATGCCAGTTAACCCATAACGTGCTGCATTGATTTAAGTTAGACTCAAACTGTCACCACCTTATTCGTTTTAAAACCTATCCAGTGGTAATTTGCCTGAAAGAGCTCCCGTGGTAGCTTATCTGTTAGAACTTAAAATTGTGATAACATTATTTTGCTGAAAAAAACAAACTAACTTATGGTAATTTGTTTGAAAGAGCACGTGCAAGAGCTATTCCGGTTGAAATTAAAACTGTAACCTCCTTAATTTATTAAATAATTATCCTCAGGTAATTTGTTTAAAAGGGCTCTTTCAGGGGCTCTCCTAGTAGGATCTAAAATGGTGACCACCTTATTTTGTTGGACAAACTATCCTGTGGTAATTTGTCTTCATATGGAACTTAAACCTGATTGCCTTTTGCTGTTAAACATCTATCCTGTGTTTAGATGAGCTTATTCTGTTGGAAAAACAACCATGTGATATTTTGTTAAAACTATTCAGTGGTAATTGTTTGAAAGGGCTCCTGCATGAGCTCTTCAAGTAGAACCTAAAACTGACTGCCCTATGCTGTTAAAAACTATCTTGTGTCTGAAAGAGATCCTGCAGGAGCTTTTTAGTAGGACTTAAAACTGTGGCCATCTAATTACTGTTATAAAATTATCATGTGGCACTTTTTTAAAGAGCTCCTCGGGAGCTTTTTGAAACCCATTATCAGCGAATAAGTTTTCATCAGCATATTTAGATTGGAATAACGAGTTTAAGGCATTTAGTTTTGAATTAAAATACTGATCTGCAAACTTTTGAAGAAACCCTGCATAATCACTTAATTTATAATTAATTTGTACATCCATGCATCTATAAACCGTTAGTAATAATTAAGTTCTTTATATTTACATGTCGTGGCACACAAAACACCTATTACCGGTTGACTGGATTTAGTCATCTGCCAAGTTGAATAGAAAATGTAAAACATCAATGAAAAGGAGTTTGTGATAAGTTAATTAGCTGTTGATTAGTTATAAAATTACATGTATGACTGACAGTTGCTTTGTTGTGATTTCAAAAGCCAACATATTCGATATACAAATGACTTTCAAATAAATCATTTTTGTAAAGAACGAAATGAGGTTGGGATAGTGTACCAAATGCAATGTTTTCTTACAACATCTATTCACTATTAAAAAATCCTCTTTGAAAAATACACTGTTTACCAACATTGTGATAAACTTTTTACTTTCTAAAGAACAAAAATTGTTTGTATTCTTTAGAATGTACACAGCTTACAACAATACACTGGAAACTGTGTACCTTTAGAACAAACACAGTTTTCAAAACACTAAACACCTTAGTTCAATGTGTATTGATATTCTTAAGAGGCATTTAGAAGTTTATGTTCAAATATATGACAAGACTATCGTGGTTGTTAACTCTTTTTTATGTCGTAATATTATACACTGATAATATACTGAACCGGACAAACAATTTATATTGTTCTAGGCTGCGTATTTCAGTGTTCACACAGGGGATATTTCACTCTGGTTTTATTGGGACACAAAAGGACTGATACAAAAACAAATGGTGACATTCCTTTTATATTCCGACAAAGTAATTATTTATACTTTATAACGCATGCCTGTATTGTTTGTTTAGTATAAAACTAGTGCTGGATTGACGGGCAACTGATAATCAACCAATCAGAAAATATATCTATTGAGACAGGATCAATAAAATCCAATTGTAGGGTATTATGAGGACGACTAGATCAACATCCAGTTCTAAAGAAATAAACTATTGATCATATTAAAGTGTAGTTTAATTGTATCAAATCAACTGAATTGCATTGTGTTTTTAAGTGACGATAAGACATATGTTTATGATTGTGTACGATTGTGTTAAATTTGCCATACTCTTACAAGACAAAACAGTTCGATTTATAATTATTTTGTGTTTTTAAGCATTTCAGAAAGAAAACTCTTCAGGCAGCTGATCTGTCAAATTTGTATGCTTTTAGTGAACAA
This sequence comes from Calliostoma canaliculatum, assembly GCA_032361085.1. Classification (NCBI taxonomy): domain Eukaryota; kingdom Metazoa; phylum Mollusca; class Gastropoda; order Trochida; family Calliostomatidae; genus Calliostoma; species Calliostoma canaliculatum. Next base: position 5,661 of record JAULCD010129076.1, read on the forward strand.
AAACCATTTTCTATAATCAATTTGATTTGGGGTTTGACCTTAGTTCAGAAATTGAAACGCAAAATAAAAATAATAACAGAATAAAAAAAAAGAAAAATGAAAACCTGAAGAAAACATTTGAACTGCATTCTCAATATTACCTGGCTGGAACTAAACCATTGAGATTTACACTTTTTTGGTATTTATCAAAAACCAAGAAATAATTATAATAAATTTAACTAAATTACGATTGTTTTAAAATCTGCACATAACATAGGACCTAGTTTACAGATGGTATATGTAAATTATCATTAATAAACAAATTACTTGGCTCTGTTTGACAAAACCGCTATAACATTTACAATTGGGTTTACCACTTCACTGTCAGCGTGTTAAGTTAACATTTTTGTTGTAAAATCTAAGATTTCCTAGAACAATCCATCCCTTTTCTTTTCAAAGTGCATTGTCCACAACAAGTTTAATTTTTTTTTATACTTCACCCTTTGACTAAGAGATGGTTTACAACGTCATAAATTTACGATAGTTTTTTGAAACGGCACCCAGGTTGGAGAAACCTTGGAATTAGCGTCACACAAGGTTAGGGCTTCCCAAAACCAATTTCCTATTTTTTTAAAAAAGCAGGTTGTAAAGACGTGTTGACCATTTTTTGAAAGTTGTGGAACTATTGGTGTTGTGACCATGGAGAAACAACCTATATTTACACACCTTTCCACAAATTGTTTTCAAGTTTCACGCCATTTTAAACGTGTTGTGACAATGGACAAACAACCGATATTTACACACCTTTCAAAACATTGTCAACGCGTGTTTACCACCATTGACCTACCCAGTTGCTGTTTGTTTACTAATCCACAATGTAACACATTTAATTAATTTGTATGACATAATAAAATGGGCTATATAACAGTATTTCTATTTATGTTACTTGTTTTTAAAGTAAAAAAGGGTTATTGTAAAATGTTATAAATTATGTTAGTTTTAATTATTTAATAGCATTACAAAACGTAATAGAAGAATAATATAAAGATAACAAGTTTTTTAATTGCTAAAAGGCATCATGTCGATACAGCTTCTTATACTGTTGTTAAGCAATAATGGGAGTAAAAGCACAGTACAACAGTTTATACAAAATGTAACAACACTAACAAAACAACAGGTGCTTGATGTACATAGGATATGACAGAAGCCAAAAGTTTTATTTAAACTATAACCTATGTACTTAGGATAAGACAAAATTACAAAAGCAAACAGTCACATGTAAACAATAGGTAATTTATATTCATAGGATAAAAGAAAATTTTGGTCAAGCAGTCATCAAGAATCACCAAGAACGCATTTGACTACAAACGCCAACAATAATCTAAACAAATTATCTGTCAAGACAGATTTTATTGGATATATGGCTATGTATACGTAGATGCTTGAATCACTGGTGTTTATTGATGACATCTGATGTTCAAGAAAGGTAAACATGTCCTGTCCAACCGGTAGATCCCGTCATGTTATGTCCCAACACAGTTACGCACGAACTGTTCACATCCACCCCATTCACCCCACGCTGTAGGGTCGACAGAATGGTGGGTGCTCGTCAGCAGGTAGCAGTTGAATTGATACAGATCGAAATTGATGCAGGTGCCGGACAACTGGATACACCTGGTGATGCATGTGGTGTAGGGTGTGTTGTCTGGTCGTACGTGTTGATGCAGAACGTTGTGGTTTGCCAGGTAAAGTTACCACTGTAGACAGCACAACCTGAAATAAGATAGGAGAAAAGTAAGCAAAATTGATCATTCGATGTCATATTTCTCCAGTTCATGCAACGTTTAGACAAGTGTAAATCATTTATCATTAGAAAACTGGCTCCAATTGGATATATCGCTAGTGTGATATCAAGCAATATATCCAAGGAGATATCGTTCGCAATGATGTCCTTTTATTGTAGCGATATATTTGGCATTAAAGCACACCCACTGTCCGATTTTTTGCATTTGTAAACCAAATAAATAAACCAATTGGTATGGTTTACGACGTCGTAAAGTTATGAAGTCTTTGTGAAACGGGGGCTTGGGGTGTTGTTACTCTCGGTCTGCCTCATCTTGGCCTGTCTGAGCTCTGTCCTGTCTGATTATATTGTTATTAAGTCTAGTAAAGGTGACATGGTGACAATCTAGTGTTCTTACAACGTGAGTGTTAGTTGCTCCCTTTTCGATTAGTTTGATGATTAATTATTGTTGTTGCAAAGTTAATCGTGGCATTCTTTTGGTGTTTTTTGTAACAGAATGGGTGTCTGACAATACATTTGTATTAGTTTTATATCCATTAAGCATGTGACATTTTAACTCGGCCTGAACAACGTAAACAAATATTTTGCAAAAATGATAAAAAGCGTGAGTTGGATTTCTAATTTCAATGTTAAGAAGTCATTGTTGCGTTTAGGCAGTGTATTTTCAGATGATGTGGTTTGAACCAGACTTTGGATTTTTTGGTAATGTCACTTTTTAAGTGATAGTGTTTCTTTCGCACGTCAGTTTAAAAAAAAAAACGTATATAAATTATTTAACGGACTTCCATTGATTTGGTGAGATTTTCTCAAACAAATTTCATCAAACCAATTGCAGTTCGCTGAATAATTTCTAAACATTTTTTCCAGTGGTAGAAGCGTCAAATGTTTGCAATTATAGTTTTATCATGCCATGTTTACCCTACACTCAAAACAAAACATGTCTCCAGTATTGTTGTTTACAAAACGCACATATGCTATAATGATGTTGATTACGTGTAAGAAGAGACACATGGGTAAACAGAAAACAACTAAGGACTAGTTACCTAAGCCTAACTCTTAAAGTGCTAAGCTAACTTTTTTTCCATTTCCATGTCAAAATTCCGCTCATAATAAGCTGTCACAAACCTATCCTGTGGTAATTTGTTTTGAATAGCTCCTTTAGGAGCTCTTCTAAACAAATCTAGAGCTCCTGTAGCAGCTCTTTTAAACAAATTAGCACAGGATAGATATTTAACAGCATACGTTGGTCACATTTAAAGAAAATCCACTTAAACCTATTCAGCACTGTAAGGGTTAATGTGAATATTGAATAATAAAGCATATTATCCTACGTATTATGAGAACATTTTGCAAAGCTCAAGATATATTTTATGTGTAGAATATAAACATGTTTTAGTTGCATCGTCCCACCGTGTTTCTTTGTTTCGATGTAGAAGTTGAATGACTTTTAATATTGAATTTTACGTCATTTAGATAGTGACAAACACAACTATATGTTATATTTAGGATCACACTATCTGGAAAAGTAACTATTCTATTACTTTGCGTGGTTGAGTCCCATGCGGGATTCGAACCCACACCCTTAGAGTCAGGAACCAAATAGTCAGCACTCAACCACGCAAAGTGACAGAATGGTCACTTTTTCAGATGGTGTGATCCTAAATATAACATATAGTTCGTTTTAATAAGCTGCCTTCTATTGTTAAAATTAGTGGGATGGGCTGTAAGCTTGTACCTAAGGTTCGTGTTATGTTTTTGTCCCGGCTCAGAGCTGTGCATAGAAACGAATGAAACACAAATATCTGCCAAATTATCTTTGTTTAAAACACATACTATAAATATAGTAGCAACAAATCAATGATTTCATCGCTTTTCAAATAGTTTTAACTTTTGTGGTTCTGTTATTTGCAAATATCATTAACAACACTGTCTGATTAAGAAAACATACAAAAATCAATGTATTTGCTTGATGCAACACGTAGCTGATACAAACATGCGTTCTGCGTCCAATGTATTGACATAACTGAAGCATCTCCCCGGTGGAAATACGTGGTTATTGCATAACATGGTTATTGCATATTGCATAATAGCTGTGCGCTTATAAGCTGTGGGCATATAGAAGATGAAGAGCAGACTGTTAGTAAGATACTGAAAACAAAATGTACAGTTGGATTGTATTGTTTTCTTGTGTCGTGTTTTCTGTCTCTAAACAGGGTCTTGTAGAAAAACAGAACAGATGTAAGTATAAAATTATAAATAATAAAGTTTCTTTCAAACAAAATTGAGTCATTGGATATAATTACTATAAAAGTAAATTTCGTAGAGACAGACTGAGTTTGTGCAAGTTGTCTTTAAAGTTTACATGTGGCCATGGTCGCGTAAAAATCTATATTTACAGAGAACGTGTAAGTGTGTCTGCATACTCGGACAAACGGAAATTAGAATCCATATTTGTCTGTGACACAGACTTTGACTAAATTTTAAATAATCTTCGTCTACTGAAGAAAAGAATGGCTAAATGAACATGCCAAATAAGGACAATGTCAAAGGACAAGGGGTTAGGGCCGAGTCAATTGTTTTAGGAACATTTAGAAGTAGTGGTACATAGTTCAGGATTTCGTAGATATCAACTATCAGTTACTCTTTTAAGTACACGTGAGTGAGCTAGAGAGAACGCCAAGGTTACTTTCCACTGTTTGCTGCATTCAAATGAGGGTTTAGTCCGAGACCGGTCCTAAATGTTAGTCTCTGAACTCTCCAGTCAAGCTCAGACTCGTGTAAAGCGTTTTACATTTAGGAGATAACCCTACTGTGTTTTCAAATTAGAGGTAGGTTACCATAGATTTAATACCCTCTAAATTGATTTAAAACCGAACGCGTAATTTGAAACACAGTAGGGTTATCTCCATTCTACCATGGCAAACGCAGCGTTTTTATAACGAACTCTTTACCATAGCGAATTCACACTGGTGACGCGGGCTATGGACCTACTCAATAAGCTGACAGGAGTTATATGTAGTTCGAGTATCGGTGCTGCACATGGCGAATATCATAGCATAAGCATCTAGGGCCAGTTGTTTGTTGGATTTTCCCTTATTGAAAGCTACCAGATATTGTGTACGTTTTAAACCGCATTGGAAATTAAATACAAACATAGTTGACAACAGGTTTTAAAACAAGCCTTCCCCGTAACTTTTTGAACTCGTCGAAATGAATTTTATTTGTGCGTTATCATTAGCATTGTGACGTCGGGTAGTGACGTCACAGCATCGTCACTTAGGAATATAGCGTCATACTCAATCGAATTCGCGGCAAATTTTAAAAGTTTCGTTTATCTTTAAAAAGTTTAAATTAAAGTGTTTACGGTGATGTCACTTGACTATTTATTTGTGATTTATTGTCACACAAAGATGGAATATTTTGGAGCCGGTTTCTTTGACATCTGTAACTTTAGTTTTTTTTTACAGCGGACTTGAAGCGATGAAAAGAATTGGCATAAGTGGTTAGACTTGATACTTTATTGCGCGGTGATGCGGTTGATTTATTTAGGTGGTTCAACATAGATTAACCACCCTCTGATTGACCTATCAGAAGCGATTATCTATCTAAATCATGGTAGAATTAAGGATGCTCCTCTCCCACTAACTCCTTAAGTGTTGGAGTACAGGTCCTCAGCACCTCCTCCATGTATCAAAGCTGGATATTGTAACATCCTGGTATTGTGGAACACATTTTAGCGAGTCAGTTCAGTTCAGTTTATTTCTCACAAACCACCATTGGTGGTACAGGAGCATAAATACAGATTTCAATGATTATAAT
>JAULCD010129187.1:0-11261 GCA_032361085.1 Calliostoma canaliculatum
AGATCGCTTTGAGGAACGGGGCCCGATATTTTGTTGGATTTTATTTTTGTTGTTGTTTGTTTGTTTGTTTGTTTTGGGGCTTGTTTTGTTTGTTTGTTTCTTTTTGTCTGTTATTTGTCAGTGGCATGAATGTATGCAATCTGTTTGCATATTCGTATTAATGTTGGTTGTTTTTTGCGGGTAATATTAAGTATTGTCAGTTAAGATATATATAGTAGATATTAAAATCAACATGCAACCATGCCTCGTTCCAGGTATTGGAAATGAGGAACTTTAATGTACAACATTCAATCAATGACTGTAAAGTAGTCCTTGCAAGTTTCATTTAAAGTCTGTTATTTCTGATTAGTAAACATTAAATTGTCTGTTTTATAGAAAACGTATTTAGTCTGTGTAAATTTTAAAGTTAAATTTAAAGAATTTGTTACTGTAATAATCGTTCACTTCCGGAAACAAGCAACAAAATTGGCACACATACTCCACGACGATTGTTCTTTTGATAAAACCAGTTAGCCACCTAAAAATTCAATATGGTGGCCATTTTTTAAGATGGCCGCCTTTTTTTCAAGAAGACTGTCATTAAATTTACAGAAACATTGTTTTTCGCAATAAAATCGCTCTAAAATTGGCACAGATACTCCTGAGGGATTACTCTGTCGATAAAACTTGTTAGCTACCTAAACATTTGAGACAGTGGCCATTTTTCAAGATGGCCGCCATTGAATATACAGAAATATTGCATTTCGCAATAAAATCGCAGAAATTGTCCTATTTAAATCATATTGGTGTCAAATCATTTTTGACATTGTAGAGTCCAAATTTAGAACTATGAACCTACTTGCTAGCTTCCATGTACCATACTATCATTCTCTGAATCATATTTAGTGTAAAAAATGCCCATACGAAGTCCAAAGTATAATTAGATGCATATGTAGGCAATGGGCCTAACTTGTTTGTCATTAACTGTCTTGCTGCCTGCATGAGTGTGTTATAATGCTTCTAAACCTCGCATCTGCAGCTGTACAGTGTCGTGCAGGTCAAACCAAAGCAGTAACATTTGCATTCCGACTTGCATCCACATTGATCAGCTGCTTGCAACTCTCTACTATGGATAGGAGCTCTGAACAAACGATCTGCCACATATCTCCTTTCTTGGTCCAGCCCCAGTTGGCAGGAGTCTGCGTTTTTAGTTTACGTAAAGCTGACTGACTCCATATGCAGCCCGCCTGATAGGCAGCAAGCTTCACTTTCTGTTTCAGCTCTGAGCTTCTGTGAAAAAATATGTTCAACCTCGCATCATCAAAAACTTCAGCTGTGCTGGATCTGTCGTACATCGTGACCACAAACCTCTTCAAGGTCTTCAGGTCTTCATCCTCTATTACTATTAGGTACTGGCTGAGTTTGCTCAAGACAACAGAAGCCTCATCACAAACATCACAGGTCTGTCAAGCAAATATATTTCCTTTGACATCGCAGCAACAAGTCATGTACAGGAACTCACCTCACAATCTGTCCTTGGCCTAAGGTAACAGACAACGGCTGCAGACCTAACTCTTGAAGTGCCTGCAGAACACTGACTGCAATGACGATAACAATTGCGTCACTGGATTTGATCATGATGATTTTGTTGCTTCTTGCCTGGCATTCACAAAGATCCGCATGCCAGCTTCTTCATGACTGCATGGTGCCACAATGACCGCATTTTGTGTGGCCACACGTGCAATTTTATCAGCCAGAAAGTTTAACAGCTCGGCTTTGTTGTCATGTTCTCTTAGAAAGTTTTGCCAGTTTGGCGAATTTTGCCCTTCCCTGTCACCCCTTGTCTACTCTTTGCCCAAGTTTCAGCTTTCATGACTAGATGGCCAGTAGATGTCAAACACAATGTCTGTTCTCTTGTACCTGGTGGAGTATAACTGTATTGTATGAAGTACATCAAGCAATGCCTACTTATCTTTGGAATCCGTTAGGGCAGAATGTTCACCAATGCTACACTGTCAATGATGGCTCTCAAGAATGGTAGGTAGGTGGGATTTCTGACAGGTGTGAAGCTTTCCACCACCACTTATGGCAGCCAAATGTGACTGGTTCTCATGACAGAACAACTGCATTAAGTCACATATGATATGAACAGCTTGGAGAACAGTTGACAGTCTTCCTTTAACGCTTTATGCTTTAAGGAGTCACTAGAGACAGGTACCTGTTAAAAATGTCAACCCTGTTCTTTTTTATTAGTTCATAAAAGGTTTTTCTTTTGCTTTTAGTCCTTTTATAAACTCCTGGAAAAGGACCTTACCTTTTTAAAGATGTGTGCCAACTCGGTAGCAGTGTAGTGAGCAATATCCTTTGTATCAAGTGAAAGCGGGTCCTGACTTTCCTCCTGGAAAGGATTGCTCATACTGTTATGGTTTGTGAGAACTGTCAAGGAAGACTCTTTGTGCTCGTTCTGTCTCCCCAGTCCTCATAGTGGTTGGTGTATTTGGTCCCAGATGCTGTTTCATACTGTGCAACCAAGTGAAATATTTTAGGAACAGCTATCACCTGTCTACTCAGTGCTGATGGGTCTTCAGTCACGCCGATCGCACCTCTGTCTACCTTGATAACAGCGTTGGCCTGCTCACCAGCATGGTCAATAGCCATTGCTGAGAACTGTCGGCTCGATTTGTGTACAACAAAGTTTCCACTCTAGAACTCCTTACCCAAATGAGGATGTTTCTGTTCGAAGGTCACCATGTATGTGGTAGATGGGAAGCATAGTTTACATTGTTGTTGACAAGGAAGTACGGTATCAGCTCAGCCAGTGACTGACAGTGAGGAAGAAATTGGCTTACCTGAATGATCGTATCAACAAGAAGATCACCAGTTCCAATGACACCACTATGTACTAAACATGAAACTGGGGACATTTTGGCCCTCTCCAGTTAAATTTTGTTAAACATAAGGTGCCTTTTTTTTCTTCAGTGCCACCTCCACATTAAGTCTGGCTAGATCCAGAACATTGGGTATCTCATTAATTGCGTGAAAGAGAAGCACATTAGTCGTAATCATATTGTAACTATCATGTTCTTGTAGTTGCTGTGCACATGGTGACTTGAGTTCTTCGTTCTTCTTCTAGCATAGACAGTACTTCCTCTAGTCAGTCCGTAATTTTGACGGTTCTGGATCTGCATTTGTCATGTTGGTGAATGCAACCAAGGTATCACAGTATGATACTTATTGGGCCGAGGGGTCACCATTTTTTTCACCTTGATCACAATCATGCACATTAAGATATGGGATTCGACATGGTTCGGGAATAAACCTACACATAGCCCGATCGTTCATCCAGTATCATTTAGGTCCTGTGTGATCTGTAGACCATTCAGGTAAACTACTTGCAAAGCAATGTAAAGACTCGTTACCCCTGGCTCGCCTCTTCTGAGCTGGTACACCCTGTCAGTTCAGGCACGGCTATCTAACGTAAAATATATGTTAAACCACATGTAATCTACACTAGATAACTGATGTGGAGCTTAAAAGACAGAACTTAGGGCATAAAACTAATTATTTAACTACACTAAACTACTTATTCGGCTGTAAAGCCTATGTTGAGTTTCACAACAGCAGTGCCACCAGTCTGCCCAAGTTGTGCGTTGACATCCGCTTTGTTTAGCTACTACTCTGCACCTGTAAGTATCTTAACGCCCCCTAACCCCTTATCGTGTTATGTCTAGTTTTGAAACCTTGTGCACAAAGATGCTAATACACCAAACCCTCTAATACTACTACGATTAACACTACCATGCATTTTAGTCGATTCAGACGTAACATGGACCTAATTTAGCAAAATATTACAATTCCGGGACTGATATATTGTATAGGGAAGCCAAAGAGTGGGCTAAAAGTTCAAAATTCGGATTCTACATACTTAAAAATATATGATTTGACACTAATGGCATTCAAAGAGGACAAGTCTCTGCAATTTATTGCGAAATGCAATATTCCTGTATATTTAATGGCGGCCATCTTGAATTTGTAGATGGCTAACGGGTTTTATTAAGAGATCAATCCTTCAGAAGTATGTGTGCCTATTTTGGTGCTTGTTTCCAGAAGTGAACGATTCTCCTGATTTTTGCAGTGATATGCTGGAGTATAAACGCTGAAAATGGGGAACTTAAAGGTGAAATTGGGAGTTGGGCATCTAAATATTGTCGGATCCCAACCGTCGGGTTGTCCATTTACTTATCAATCAGCTGTCTGACGCTTTTTAGAGAAAATACGGTGCAGGTTAATGAGATATGTAGCGAGTTATTCAGGAATGCAAATTGTATTAGTTGACATTCATCAGCTGATAAATATCGGGTCACGTGAGCAAACTCTACGAGGCACTAAATTACGGTTGTTGAAGTAAAGTTTCCATGATGACAGAACTGTGTGTTATGTTTAGACGTTATAGAATTGTCTGAAACAATTATTTCCCGACTCATCTTTATGAGTAATCAATCTGTCGTCTCAGTGCTACTGGAATAGGGTTTGATTGCACGACCTTCTCCACTGTCTTACAAAGGACTTTTATGTAAATACTTCCTGTATTTAGTTCCGTGATTTCCAATAATCCACTTATCCAAATTATTTATTTTCCCCACTGTTCACTGCGATTCCCTAACTTGTTTTGTAAACATTCATATACAAACTTTTAATTAGTTCTTCCGCGAATAGGTTAATCTACTTTACAACAGGGGAGTTCGTGTGCTTTCTTAATAAAGGACCTTCTTCACTGTCTCGCAAATGGGTGTCTTGCAAATGGGAGGACACCACTCTCTCATTCAGATCTGGCCTTTTATGGGTGTCAACTTCTTTGTGGTATGTTCAATCGAATAAACTGACGGAGCAAGCATACGTCTCGAAACGTCGTGAACATATAAGCAAAGTTGACATTCACAAAAAACCTGAATTATGCCTTACCACTTCTAAATGTCCCTCAAAGAATTGAAGTCGCTCATTGGTGTGTAAAATACATTGGTTAAAATTACCCTAACCAATATCTATTACACTCAAAAACCGCCAGTGGTGGGCCCAGTTCCCACTTTGTAAAGAGCTAGTAACATAAGGAACACTAGAAAAATGTTTAGAAATTATTCGCCGGATTTTCATTGGTCTGATGAGATTTCCTATGGAAATATCAAACCTACTGAAATTCGCTGTATAATTTTTTTTCATTTTTTTCTAGTGAAACGTTAAAGAAAAGTTTCCAACTTGACACTGGCTGTAACATGAAATATGTTGAATTACAACTTTTTAAATTGTACACACGACGTTTCTGGGCTATTCCTTGCCCCTGTTGACAGGTGTGTAAACACGACCTGAGGATCTATCTATCTATCTATCTATCCATCCATCCATCCAAATTGTTGACTATGTTTGAGTCTTCAGAGGGGAGTGTCATGTACTAAATAAAGCAAGCCCTGCTGATTATAACAATTACAGAGTGAATAAATATCTGTGAGACATTTCCTTTAACTAAAGGTTATCATCAAATGACTTCGCAGAAAGAAAGCCTTTTGGACACAACACTTTACATTGCAGCACTGTGAAGGAAACTGATGACGTCAACGCCAGAAACTGATCTGAATCTATCAGTAGAAGTGTAACGATTCGTCGACACTATCGAAATCGTCATCGCCTGTCATATGATACGATGCATCGATGAAAATTCCATGTATGCAATAGCGTGAACTTTAACAAGACAATAAGTGTGAAAGGAAAGCCTGTACGACGGAAGCGCAAAAATGACGCGGTCGACCTACTTTCAATATGGCCGACGATTCCGTTATACTTGATGTATTTGAGGCTTGGGTGTGGAAATACTTCAGATTTAAAGATGAAAGATTAGAAATTAAGACAACTACGTAAAAAAACAAGTTGAATTCTATATCAGATTTTTTTTCCAGATAATTATGGTAAATCATATCCTTTCGGCACCCATGTATCCCTATATAAATAATCTTACACTTCATTGGACAATATTTTTGTGATATCGTATTCACAAGAAATGTAGATATTAGGATATATCGTCTTGCAGTATTGTCCACGATACATAGCTCGAGAAGACAGACAAGAAAAGGGTAATGCAGACAAACAAGCTACATGCACGGATCACTGGCAATTAATAATTGTATTACCTTAAATGCACACTTGCCATTGTTTTGGTCCTCCTGTGTCCTAGAGAAGGGAGCAAAATGCCCATCACAAGACAAAGAACTCTGATTTGAAACCTGAATGGCGCACCTGAAAGTTCCATTTGTGAGGGTGATTTGTCTACGACATTAAATACAAACCTTCGTAAGGAAAACTCCGAGGGCCAGATTTGCTGTTAAAATTAAAGCAACTCGCCCAAACCAGATGGGGGTCGACATTTATGTTCTATTCGTTATGTCAGTCAAATGAAACTAATGCTTATTTACTTATATTTCTACTTAATCTTTCAGGGAAGCCTGTTAGTGCCACGAAACAAAACTTTGGTATCTCATACGTAGGACATACTCTCTCTTAAATAGATGCTATTTACCAGGTAACGAGAGCGAACAGAGGTCCTACCGAATCCAGCCGATGGAAGGTGGAGGAAAACAAGGAATCCATGTCCTTGGCGAGTTTCTTGAAACTCAGCACCAGAAACTCAGCAGTGGAGGAAAGGTTGAGGCACCAGTGTCTTGTCGTGTTGACTGACTGCAGAAGGGGCGTCGTCTTCCAACGTTCAGAAGAGGAGGCACGTAAGGAGGTAAGATCGTCAGGTAAGATCGTCGTTGATAAATGAACTAAGGTTGGAGCCGTCCACAAGAGTTGACGACTTCTCCTTGTAGCGCTTGTCTGCGGCACGGCACTCTATAGCGCAGGAGTAGAGTCTAAATTCTGCTTAAGCTAATGGAGCACAAACTGTAAGAACAACAACCCAACATGTTCTGCGGTAGGGGGAATGTCACAGGTAAGATGAATTGAGTCGCAATCAGACTCGCTCATGCCACAGATCTCGTCGTCTGAACTGGTGGTGGCTTAACCGACAGTCACTATTACAGGTGAGATTCTCAATTGCTGTGTCCATCTCGTGACAAGTATCCTGGCTCTATTTCGTCAAGGACAGACCACACAATGCTTTCAAGTGTCTACTGTTTCCCAGCGAAAGGATTCCTTTATGAGTATTTCAACCTCTCCTAATTTGAATGTTTGTGTTCAATCAGCCAACATCCCCATATCAACTAGATTGGATCCGGTCACAGTGGTAAAGTGGTAGTCGCAACACAGCGTGACCCTGACTCGTGATGCAATTGTCAACCTTCTACACAGGTTTCATAGTTTTGATGATTTCAACAAGCTGTGATTTTCGTTGTCTGAGAAGGTAAGTTAATGTTCCTCTATTGCAGCCAAGTAACCACATCTCTTTTATGGTTATTAGAGAATAGAGTCGTGCTGTTTAGATCCTGTATGCTATGATATGGAGCATTATCCATGACTATGAGAGATTTGGAGGGCAAACCGGGACTAATTTATTGTTCACTCATTCTAGAAATACACTGCCATTCATTTATGCGTGATTGTCATTGTTATCTTTGGCCTTAGCTCTGAAGACGAGGTCGCAGTCTTGGAGAAAACCCTGACTAGCAGAACCAGTATGTAGAACTAGGAGTCTTTCACCCTTTCCCATTGGTAATTTTCTCCCAGATTCCTTATCTAGAAAGACCGACTCAAATCTTCTGGCATTTCTGCTGGATGGTTTGAAGATAATGATTTTGGAAACGAATGATATCAGACCGCTCACACAACACAACATATTTTTGTGCCTGTTGTCAAATGTTTGTAACAGCTGCCATAGATAGTATTTTGTAACACTTAAACCATGCTCAGTGTCAAGATGTTTCTTCAAAATTCTCAGAGACAGGTACCTATCTTCAGAATGCAGTTTAACAATTGCACGTCTGACTTGATACCTCTAAAAACTGTTTAATTTATCAAGCTTGTGTGGTTTTGCTATGTTCCCTAACTCCTTGGCCTTACTAATTAAATCCTATCGATTTATAACATTTATCAGTTTATTATGAGACGTACAAAGAGCGTTACCAGAGACATGATGACTCAAAACAACAAACACAGATATTATACAAAATTATTTTTTAATTATTTAAGTATGTAGTTTGATAACTACACATAAAGCTAGCGTATGTATGGGTATAGCAACAATATGGCAGATCACTGGCTCAACCAGCAGCTCACTGGTCTTGTGTACAGAAGAATCGATTTATCCTCAATTTGCAGTTTACATTAACCCTGAAAGTGCTGAGCACAATATTGACTCGTTTTAATTTTCAAATTTCAACTGAAACAGGCTGTTGAAAACCTATCCTGTAATAATTTGTTTAAAAGAGCTTCTTCAGGACTCTTTTAAACAAATTATCACAGGATAGGGTTTTAACAGCACAAGGTGGTAACAGTTGACTGGATGAAATCAACTCAACACTTTAAGGGTTAAAAATGTCAGTTGAGGGCAGATTTCTTTTGTCAGTGAAGTTACTAACTGAAAACATGTATATGAAAACAAAAAATAGAAGACAACTGTTTAGATATAGTCTGTTCAACAAACCTTAGAGACTGGTCATTTATTACAGGGAGGTGGAGGGAGAGATTTTCACCCTGGGAAAAAATGGCCCCCCACTTTTGTTGTCTTGATATTATTTTTCATGGTCCTTCATTACATATTACCCCTACCCTCAAATGTATCATTGCTTGCCTGCCCTCCATCACTGGCACAATATTTTATGACCCTCCTATTTTCACAAGCACACCCCTGACCTCCTGTAATAAATGACCGGTCCCTTATAACTTTTTAAAAATTATTTCACATATGTAACTGTTCAATACATTTCTGAAGTGACATGATAATTTGAACTTGGGTCAGTAATGTTCTTTGCACCCAATACTCTACCCTTTCTACCCTTTCAGACCAGAACAGTCAATAATACAGGGATATGGACAGGGACTATAGGAGCTCTTTTACACAAATTAGTACAGGAAAGCTTTTCAACAGCCTATTTAGGTTGGAGTTTGGACATAAATATTGACAGGTGTTGTGTTCAGAAATTTAAGTGTTGAAGTTTTCTCTACTTGTCCACGGACAACTAGCCAACAAAAATGAACTTGTCCATGTTTAAAATTTCCCGAGTTGGGCGTGTCAGACATAGTACTTCTACACCCCTGTGTACCCTGAGGAACAAATAGACACTTAAGTAGCTGCAACACAGAAACTACTGGGTTCTGTGTGCATGAAGTGAGGACCACACAGTGACTTCATCAGGGGGCTACTTTATCGTGCCTACATATACATTAGTTATTTATTCACGTATTCATATCTTCTCAAGATATACCCAAAACATATATTAAACATCACTTTCATAATAGTGGGAAACTATTGGGTCACATGAGTACAGACAATAAAGAAAATGGGCAACTCAAACTTTAAAAGGCGAATTATTTGTTTACAAACTACATATTTTACTCTGCAATGCTAAACATATAGTTGAAAACAACATTGGCAGTAAACTGCCAGCGTCCTGTTCTACAGACTCTTGTGAGACTTCATCCTGGATAATCCAGGTGATGATATCTCCATTACATTCCAATGCAAACCCTGGATACATTTACCACAATAACAAAAGTACGTCATCATCTTGACCATCCAATCAAATGCTTCACACAGAAAATCCTTTAAAGCTTGAAAAAAAATACAGGGTTTTTAGTAAACATGAAAATAAACCTTATATTCAGTGGGAAATGTGTTATGCCAACATAAGGAGAGCAGCTGTTTCTAAATTCAAAGATTTGCAATATAGTCTATTTCAAAAGGTTTGCAATTTTTGCTTCTTATAGTACAACACACCTGAAATAGAAGTAATCATGACGTATGTGTCCAGGGTATGTAGTGGAATGTAATGAAGATATCATAGCCTGATTATCCTCAATATTTCAGGCTAAGAAATTGTAGTTTTTATCTTAGCACTCATCACAAAAAACTTAAAGTTTCTTAGTCTTACAAGAGCTCCATGGAACAACACCTCAATAAAATAACATTGAGCAGTTGAGACAGTGTTGCTGTCAGCAGCACTCAACACTGGTCATCACATGAAAGATGCAGAGATGCCAACCCTAAATTGGTCCAATTAGGAATATTAGTGCCAAAAATCCCCAAAATTAGGAATTTCTTTAGAAAAATAGGAATCTATATTTTCATTTTGATCTCAAACCGGTTTCATTCAAGGGACATAACTCTAGCTTTGCACATTACAATAATTTTTCCTTTGTATTAAACTGAGAATGTAGGAAGCATTTATTCTGTGAATAGCAGTTAAAACATAAATAGTACACGAACATGGCCCACGAGCAGTGACTTCTGTTTAGAACTTTAAATTTGCTATCTTTTATTTTTTTATTTTCTGAAAAATCTTAATACTGCTGTTTCGATCGTAAAGGCGGAATATGAGCGTAATTTTCGTAGTGATTCCGCCAAATTCGTAATGGTTGGCATCTCTGAAGATGGCATCAATATCTTGCACGTTCAAATGTAAGTAACTTTGATTCAGTGATTTCTGCACATGATTAGGTTCACAAACATATAAGCACAAACTGGGTAGGATAATCTGTCCTATCACAAAAGGATTTCACGGTGGACCTAAATCCTGGGACTACTGTGTTGCCAGCCTCTACTTGGTCACCTGGTGGATGCCGTGGGCCAGGTAGTCCACACTGCCAGATGTCACGCCAGCCACCGAGATCCGTCCGTCTTTAGTCAGGTACACAGAGAACTCTTTTGTCAGACGCTCCACCTGCAAAAATCAGACGATTGTATCTAACCTACTATAACACTAAATTACAGTATCCCTTCATCCACTGTATCCCTCCATCCACTGTATCCTCCATCTATTGTATCCCACCATCTATTGTATCTTGCCTGTCTACTGAATCTTACCTGTCTACTGTGTCCCACCTGTTTCCTTTATCCCATCCGTCTACTGTATCCCATCCGTCTACTGTATCCCACCTGTCTACTGTATCTTACCTGTCTACTGTATCTTACCTGTCTACTGTATCCCATCCTTCTACTGTATCCCACCTGTCTATTGTATCCCGACCGTCTACTGTATCTCACCCGTCTACTGTATCCCACCTGTCTACTGTATCCCACCTGTCTACTGTATCCCACCTGTCTACTGTATCTCACCTGTCTACTGTATCTTACCTGT
>JAULCD010129297.1:0-11260 GCA_032361085.1 Calliostoma canaliculatum
AGATGGGTCAATCTAGCCTGTTTTCCACTCCAGTGAACACCAGGTGGCCATGTGTTACGTAACAGCGGCTCAGCTCTCGCCAAGGAGATCTCGTCTGGCCTCATGCCGCTGACTGTGTTACACAACACAGGTGTAAGTTCACTGAATTAAAGTGTGACCTTGGGGGAAGAAAATGGCCGCGACAGGCCACCGTAACAGTTACATAGTTATGTTTTTCTACTCATCGTTATACATTGAAGAAAGTGAAGATGTTTCGTAAAAGTGCTAGTAAATCCCAATGTATGGTGTTTGAAATATCTTTACTCAACAGGGATTGGCCAGATGAACAGAGATGTTGAAATGATGCTCGGAAAACCCTTACCTTTCCTTGTTCGTCTTCTGGTGGCTGTTGTTGCACCTGTGACTCTCTTGGTAATACATATATAACATTTTGTTCATAAGCACAGTTCACAATTTTTGCACATGCAAGTCAATTATGAGTTATGTTGTATTTTTATTGAATCAGTTTACTGCTACAAAGTTATTTATAATTAAGTTCCCTTTCTACATTGTAGTATATTTTAGCAATGTCGTTCTCTAACATATATTCTTCAACATAATTCTGTTCCAGGGTGTATTTGTTATGACTCTATTAGAGTACAAACCACCAACCTACGGAAAATATACGTTCCCAGGATACACTATTACCATTGGCTGGATAGCCGCTATCATCCCACTAATTCCTTTGCCGGTTTATGCCTTCCATACCGTCAAGAAACATATGAAATCTTTAACGCTGAAAGAGGTATTTGTAAATTATTGACATATCTTCATTTTAGTCAGCAAAGTAAAACATAAGTCTTTAGATTCTTTATTGTAATTTAGAAGTTAGTGTAAATAATGCATATAATGTTTTGGATTGCAAAATACGACGTTTCTAGGCTATTCCGTTCTCCTGTTAGGTGATTCACTCATATAAAAACCACAATGCTAACAAATCCATCCAAAATAAGAAAAGCTGGAAGATAAAAGCTGAAGCATTTTAATCTTTAGAATGCTTTGTGAAACGTAAACAGGATTACATATATATAAATGTAAGGCCTTAAGACTGTTCGTTTTATAGTTGTAAGTGATACAACAGTATTCTATCATTTATAAGTGCTATAACTTTAAATTTCAGAGCCTTCTTTTAGCCTTTCGACCTGACGAGAAGTGGCAACCAAACATGGACAACTTGAGGAAACGACATCGAGAAGAATTCACTTCAACTCGTGCACAACATTCTCTTATGAGCAATCTCAAAGAGATTTTCAAACTAAATTTAAGATGAACAAACCTGTTACATTTCGAACAATTACAACTGAGTTTATTCTGCACATGGAAAATACATTTATAGGTTCAGCGTAATGCAGTAAATCTATTCTTTGATTCACATTTTGTTGAGGTTCAAATGGGTTAAAATTACATTTTTTTCTTTTAAAACGTGCACAGTCACAACGATTTTTGCATTTTTAAACAAAACCCATTTAACTATACATGTACTTGGGATTATACTATCTGAAAAAGTGAATATTCTACCACTTTGGGTGGTTGAGTCCCGTGCGAGATACCCACATTTTTAGAGTCAGGTACCAAAATCGCCAGCACTGAGCATCCTAACGCCTTAATCATTCGGCCGCTGGGGACTTCGCTGAAAAAGAAAATAAATAGTTAAAGTGAAGCTACGCTCAGCACCCATCTGATAGGTTGAAATGACACAGCTCCCATAGCTGATAGCAATACATTTGTTATGCCATTTAGACCGGGCCAAACACAACTACATGTTATATTTTGAATCTGAACAAGGGAATATTCTATCTATCACTTTGCGTGGTTTCATTGTTTAAATTTCTAAGGTCGTTTATTTTCAAACGCACCAATCATATGTTATTCCTGAAAAGAATACTAAATGGTCAAACAATTGTTTTTTTGTTAAATTAAAAAGAAGCCTTTTTAAAATGAAAATATTTTTATTGTCATCGTTATAATGTCCTTGTATATGTATTATATTGTTCTTGTTATGTATTACTATGTATATTTGTATATATCAGAAATTGTAAATGTCAGCGCCCTTGCACTATGTTCATGAGGTTTTGGGGCATATGCCTGCTTCTTCTGGTGACGGAGCAAGCATGTGCCTCAAAACGTCGTGAATTAGAAGTTAAAGTTTTGATTGTCTGACTGGTGGTGTTAAGTTGCAACGACCACACTTGCCAATATTTAGTTGAACTTTCGTTATCATTTGACATTTTCCTACTAGACCCATCATTCCATGTAAAGTAGTCTATACAACAGTGATGGCAGTGAACCATATGTCGGTAAGTGGGATTTCTTTCCTGAGAAAAAACAACATCTTAAATATGTTAAATAGTGGCCTTTTCAATCACTAAAATGTTTCACTGTGGCTAATGAAAATGAACCCTGTTACAACCTGTTTTGTGGTATTTTGTTTAAACGAGTTCCTACAGCTTTTGAATAAAATGGACCAATTTATCTTGTAGTGGTATGGCTATAACGACATATACCCCTTTAAACAAATCACACCAGAAAGGTTTTTAAAATAATTTAGGTTTAAATTTTGAGAACGAAATTGAAAAGTGTTCAACTTAAGCACTAATACGTACTAATAGTTTTATTAATAATATTTTTTGACAGGTTTTCTCCATAAATATGTTCACATTTAAAATACAAACATGTTTCCAAATATCCAACAGGATAATTTTCTTTCAAGTTCTTTGACAAACCTAATATTTGTTGTTAGAGATGCAAACTTTGGCGCAACAGGCAATATTTGCAGCGATTATTGCTCAGTTTATTTTTCCAAAACGTGTAGATTCTCATACCATTGTCAAGGGTTAAAATTACGTACGTTAAAAACCTCTTTATTCATGGGCTTGTTTTCAACCCATGTTTCTTACAAGAAAAATCAAAGAGCTTTTTATTGATTCTAGCCTTCATTGTCTACATTTTAAAACCTTAGAGTTACTCTGTATTAAAATAAGGATAAAACTCTTTTTTTTAAATTTACAATATTATTTAAAGGTTTGCAAAACTTGAAATAAAATAATGAATATGTTGATATTTGTTCATTTTTTACACATCATTGAATCATTTATGCGATTCTTAATTGTCATTTATGTTGTTCGATAACGTCACTGGACTAATCGGTTTACTTTACGAGTGATGTTAACTGGTCAAGTTTCCCCAAAAAAACTTTTGTGGAAAATGTCCAGTTCACAACGATTATAGCATTTGTTTGTTTTACAAATGCTAAAATTTACGTTTTTCAGAGAAGAACAAGGTTGACTTTAAAGCACAGCAAAACAGGAACGTGTACAGCTTACAATGGTATTTGGCAATAGTTTACAAAGGTCTAAATTGTTGTATACTAGTATGCCTTTTAAAGAACCTAAGTTTTGTGTTGTTGCTTTTGTTTATATTTTGTTTTGGAAGTGCACAGACTGCATGAAATATTTGCAAAGTTAAACTCCAGGGATTTATACTTTGCACAGCGTACGGTTTCCGCCAAAAAAGACATTCCAGGTCTTAACCTCTAGGTTAAAACAGATCATGAACTAAAATGTCCGATTTGATAATTTTAATGAAATAAAAAGTTTTAACAGTTAAACAAGGTCATCAAGCTAAGATTTATATTTGTCGTTGAACGTTAACAGATTTTGTAAATGAGTGGCCAAAACCGTTCATTGGGTACCGTTTCCCAAATCAATCGTAATTTTACGACGTCATAAACTATATTACTGGACCAATGATTTAGGATTACAAATGCCTAAATCGATGTAAACTTCATTTTCTAAAAAAAATAAATGATTCAGACCAGTGTACGGTGTCAGTACGGAGTGTACGGTGTGTGTACGGAGTGTTCGGTGTGTGGACGGTGTCAGTACGGAGTGTACGGTGTGTGTACGGAGCGTACGGTGTGTGTACGGTGTCAGTACGGAGCGTACGGTGTGTATACAGTGTTAGTACGGAGTGTACGGTACGGTGGCAGTACGGAGTTACGGTGTCAGTACGGAATGTACGGTGTCAGTACGGAGTGTACGGTGTGTGTATGGAGTTTACGGTGTGTGAACGATGTCAGTACGGAGTGTACGGTGTCAGTACGAAGTATATGGTGTCAGTACGGAGTATATGATGTCAGTACGGAGTGTACGGTGTCAGTACGGAGTGTACAGTGTCAGTACAGAGTGTAAGGTGTCAGTACAGAGAGTATGGTGTCAGTACGGAGTGTACGGTGTCAGTATGGAGTGTATGGTGTCAGTACGGAGCATACAGTGTCAATACGGAGTGTACGGTGTCAGTATGGATGTGCGGTGTCAGTGCGGAGGGTACGGTGTCAGTACGGAGTGTACTGTGTCAGTACTGAGTATACCGTGTCAGTACAGAGTATACGGTGTCGGTACAGAGCGTAGGTGTCAGTACGAAATATGTGATGTCAGTACGAAGTGTACATTGTCAGTACGGAGTGTACGGTGTCAGTACGAAGTATACGGTGTCAGTACGGAGTGTAAGGTGTCAGTACGGCGTCGGTACGGAGTGTAAGGTGTCAGTACGGTGTCAGTACGGAGTGTAAGGTGTCAGTACGGAGTGTACGGTGTCAGTACGAAGTGTACGGTGTCAGTACGAGGTGTACGGTGTCAGTTCGGAGTATATGGTGTCAGTACGGAGTGTACGGTATACGTACGGTGCTTGTGGTGTCACTACAGTATCAACAATGTTTGTTCTGCTTAAAGGGGAACGTCTGCAGACCACCGCATCGCAACACTCTACAACGTTCCATATTCCCGACAGTGTGAAATGTTATAGTGTTATTGTGCCAAAACGTACTCAATCCTCGTAGATGAGAAAGGGATACAAGAAATATCCCACTTTAGTTCCTCTTTGTGTGTAACGCCATGCTGCTCCTATCTCAGTCAGGTCAATTATAAATATTTCGACAGGCGTTACATCACAAAAAGATAAAGAAATTTAGAAAATTACAGAACAGCGTTATTGTAAGTTGTCACAAAAGCTTCTTTTCCTAAAAGTTACGATTATTGTACTCTGTTTACAAAGTTAATAGAGACAAGTGGATTGTTTTATTGACAACAAATAGACAAATTATTTAATTAAAAAGGTAAAATAATATGAAGGACTATTTTTGCAATGTAAAAGGTTACAGGTGTTTTATATGCCACAGCAAATAGACTTCAAGGAGGACACAACAACGGTAAAACAAGACTGTAGCGTGGTCAAGAACTTGGTGAAACTACATGTAGATGTATGTAGATGTGATGGTCTGGTCAGATACACATCAATAATATAGTTAAGTATTGTAGTTAACCCTTTTTGTGCCGAACAAATTTTAACAGGGTTTAAAACTGTAACTACCTTGTTCTGCTGAAAACCTATTCTGTGGTAATTTGTTTAAAAGAGCACCGGCAGGAGCTCTTTTAAACAAATTATCACAAGATAGGTATTTATACAGAAAACGGACAAAAAAGAAAACAGACAAAGTTTGAGCTTGGCACTCAAATGGTTAAGCCATTGATGTAAAGCAGATATAAGTTCTGCTACAAATTGGATTAGTTCATTTTACGGGGAGTTCTCAAGATATGCTGATAGATATGCAGCGCTACAGTGCGAACAATGATGTCAGTGGGATGTTTCTCTTTGCTACATCATAATACCGTTACTGGTTACTGAAGTAGCTTGAACTTGTTTAGGAGTAAAACGACTTTTATCTTGTCTCCAACACAAAGTCGATCTTTTGTAAGTTGTAAAAACACTTTGTTAAGATTTTTAATCACACTTATTTAAGGCAATGATATGGATGGTATTTTTATATGAATTACGAATCAAAACTTTCTAAGATTATGCTTTTGACTTATTTTACAAAAATATGTTTTTTAAATCTTTGCGTTTTCTTTGCAGGTCAGTTTATATTGTATTGTTGACACCTGCCATCTGTAACTTAATTATCTCCTGAACACACTCATGTATCAAAGTAGGCGTTTTTCGAGAATAAATGATTCTGAATCTGATACACATAATTAAGAACTCTAACAAAGAATTTATGTTGTTGTGACGCACACAAACTTTCTTTAGCGAATTCATTTCAGCTGTCACAACGCTGATATTTATAGCCTGGTGTGGTTGGAATTTGAACAGATTTACATACCAAGCTCGCGATAAGGACGGACTTCTGTAGCTTTATCTTTACCGTTAACATTTGGTTTTATCAGCTGTCGTATTAAAGCGGTAAGTAAAGTTTGTTCAGAAAATATATAAAACTATTACCATGTGTTAACGTGAAGCTAACTGCCAAGTGACATGTACATGTATGTTACCTCCGGTATCCGGTGTTAAATGCAAACTCCACCTTAACATGACTGAAATACCAAACTGTCGTTTTTCAAACATCGAGTGAAAATCACAGTTCACGCACATTTTACTTGTTTGACATCTTTTAAAATAATTAGTACTAAAATAAAAAAAATAACATAAAATAAGTACCCCTACTTCCAGGAATTTAAAAGAGAGTGTGGGGCAATTGCAATCATGGACCCTCTGACATGGCTTACGACGTCGTAAATTTACGATGGTTTTGTGACTTCGTATCAACCATCTCTTACTCGACCTCTGTTCAAAAATAAAAAAATAGAACGTTATAACACTTAAGGCTACAAAAAGTAGCATGTTGAGGTTCAACAGGGAATCGAAAGTATGATAGTGACGACAGCTACAATAGCTATTTAAAAGTAGCCATTACTAATTTACAATATTTTGCTCTTTTTTCCAAGAATATATTACTTTTGTATTACTACAAGAATATTTATAAAATATAATACCTTAGCATTTGTTTGATTTTACGTTTTCTAAATATTTATTGCACAGAGAGAATTTGGTTTTGTAGTGTTTCTTGATTCATCCAAAATATATTACTGTGGACTATTTTTACGTTAATCTTTAAATTTCAGTGTTACAGTATTTGTGAATCCGTCTATTAGTTGCTTAAGCCTTCCTTACAGTTTGCTATTAGTCCTGGGTCATCGGCGTATAGTAACAAAAACGAAACTATGGATGTAGTTATTGTCACCGCGTGTCGCGTGTCGTCAACGTGTGTGTGTGGTTAGATTGCTTTAGTTGGGGAACTATAACTCTAAGTTGAGCGCCGAGAGCTTCGTCCAAATAAAAAGTAAAACAAAGAGAAGCGAGTTGTTGTGGCTGTATTCGTGGTTGAAGTAAGAATATTTTACAATTATAACATATTTAAAACATAATTAATTTTACAAAAGAAAGCATATAGAATTCTTACAATAAATACAGTTTGGCTAATTTTGTTAATAATAATTAAATGAATATAAATACAATATTAACAATCTTAATTTGATGACAGCAGGTAGATCTATTTTTATGATTATACTGTATGTGATTGTTAAACATTACACAATAATTGGTAAGGTACATGTTACATTTAAATGTGCATTAAGAATGTTAATACACTACATAATTCGTTACACATGGCGACACATAACATATACAGAATTATTTATGTACGGCAATATACAACTTACACATATTTTAGTACTAGTAATAATAACAATAATGATAATAGTTATAGAGATAATTCTGTTTAATGCAAAATACTGTTTTTATGTGCCGTAACTCACTTTATCAAGAAAAAATTCTAAAATAACAGGTATCTATACTTTCGGTTTGACTTTTTGGACAAAAGTACAACTAGTACATTATTCACATTAATGTATGTGATATCAGTATGTACTCTTGCCTGTTAGTGCTACGTTGTTATAGATACACTAAACTAGATAACTAAACTACTAATCTACAAAACAACTGAATAAATATTTACGATGAAATGTGTATTCTCATGTATGTCAAATTGTCAAAAAAGCAAGCAAATTGTATAGTAATGTTATGAGTAATATTTCTGAAAAAAGGTTATAAGTCACAATATCTAGAGTTTAGTGCCTTTTCAAATAGAAATAAATGGACCCAAATGCATACTATTCAACATCTATTTAGAGAAGCTAAATGTAAACGTGACTTGTCTGAAACAAAGCAAAGCGAGTTGTTGTGGGTGTATTTGTGGTTAAAGTCAGAATGATTAAACCACTTTTGCAACCGTTTAAACAACTAAGTATTACAAACAGCAACTGGTATGGCCAGTGATTACATAAGATTTTAACATCAAAAGTCGGACCTCATAGGTGATTGAATAATACTTACCGGGTTCCTACCATTATATACACAGCAAAAATAGTTAAGCACCCCCTTGATTTTTCACAGAGGGGTGAACTTTATGGAAGCATAGTATGAAACTGAGAAAAAGAAGAGAAGCAAAAACAATTTAATTAAAAGAACATGTGGAATTGAAGTTTTGTAACGGTATGAGCACTAACAGTGCATGAAAACACAGAGTGAAATTGAAATGGTATTGCATCCAAAACACATGTGTGTTTAAGTATCGTCAGTTCAAGGTCTTGGGGTGTGCCACCAGGTAAAAGCAGCTTACATTGAGTGGATCAATGTCCCAGGAATCACAAAACATCAGTAACGTGTGCTGCCACCACGTGCCTGAATAACTGCAGCCACTCTTCTTGGCATACCCCTAACCATGTGCCTGAATTGTTCCATCGGTATCCACTGCCACTTCTCGTGAAGATCTGCCTCCAGTTCCCTCAAGTTTTGTGGAGGAGGATTCGTTCTTTGTAGCCGACGGCCCACGATGTCCCAAACATGCTCGATGGGATTCACATCAGGAGACAATGATGGCCAGGGAATTTGTGTCACAGCATTATTTGTCAGATGTTGGTTTAAGCACGTGAACGATGAGGTCGTACATTGTCGTCCATGAACAAAGGTCTTGTGAAAAGTCTGTGGTCATCGAAATGATCAATAATTACAGGATCCAGAACCGGAAAGTTGTTTTGTTGTGTTTAAAGAATATCCAAGTTTATAAAATATCTGAATATTTATAAATCAACTGTTCTTAAAACCATTTGTGTATAAGTTTGAACGTTAATAGTTTGATAAAGTTTAGAGAAATCAGTCGTTACGCGATCTACTTGGTTCGCTGTATTTGGTATGCTTGCGCCGTATGCTTTGCGCTTCTTCCATGTCAAGATGATGAAAATTGTTTTCGGTGTTAAATTAAATGCATTACAAGTAAAAAACTTTCAATCCCTTGGATGAAACCAAGAATCACTGTTATTGTATCTTGACTTTGTTTCGGTATACATTTTTGTATCTTTTCACAAGATAATGTTGAAGGTATGCAGCGATATCTGTATTAGTAGTAGGAATATCCTAATCATTTAGTCTTAAAAGATTTCTTGTGAATAATGGTGAAAATCTTCCAAATACCTTTGGAACAACGTGTCAGTAATTTGGTGTTTGTGTTTTAGTGTGTGTAAAAGTAGATCCTCTTCGGTGACACAAGTTTAGGATACTTCACGCTGATTTGTCAATCCATTTTCACGGAATCTATATAAAGGAGCCAGCATTCTTTGGGCGTCTAAGAACAGCTTGCTAAAAGGCACCTTAAATCACCGTACATAACTAAATAGCTTGTCCGCCATCCTTATGTAGTTGTTAGAGCGCCTGCTAAGAAAACGGAGTGGGCGTTAGGTCTGTGGTTCTATCCCCGGTGGCGTCAGATCAAAAGACGTCATAAAAGTTGCACTCTTATGATGGTTTGTCGTAAGGACTGGTTGGCTCGGAGTCCGTATAATGTGTCTGAGTGAGATATTCATGTAAACTGGGACATGCTGTCTCCGTGAGCTAGCACGTTAAAAATCGGTGAAATATTCATTCTGGTACAAGCAGACACACAGACATGCACATAAAAATATTCCGGGAGCTCGGCATCACTCTCAGCAGTAGAGAACTGTTCCACAGTATCTTCAAACTTGTTCAAAACGTTCTTCCAATTAAACTAACTGTCCTCACAACAAATGCTTTTTTATAGAAGAAATTAATTTATTGAAGACAAAAACAAACGCACTGCGTAGTTTTAAAAGTGATAAACATTTACAACAAACAATAAAACATAAAAACAACAGTTTAACAGATTTGAAAAAATAATGAGGTCAAAAAAGGTACATGAAGGTTGAAGATGAGGTAGGGTTGAGGATAAGAATGTAGTTGATGATGAGGTGGGTTTGAGGGTGAGGATATAGTTGATGATGAGGTGGTTGGTGATGTGGCCATAAAAGGAGACAATTAGCATCTTTGTTGTTCGGTTTTATATACAACCTGCAATAAAGATATAGTGTTTTTTTTAAATTAAAACAGACGCTTTAAAAGTTTGTCACGATACAAGCTATGATTGTTGTATTTATTGTGTAATGAAGGCGGATGTTGTGATGAGTTGATGTAAATCCAGAGTATGATAATTGTGACAATGGGAACATTACACAACGAATATTTCTGTTTGTTTTAAGAAGAATAAACACAAACATATAACCTATTCAAATAACAACACTGTTAAAACCACCCACACAACTTGTCTTTCAGAAGATTTAGAAAAAAAGTAAATAGCCACATTCTACTTTTCTAAATTCTTTTTTTTAAATTTATTTTTGGGACATTATTATTTCCAGAAACCAATTTCTGCCATTAACTGTTTAACAATGAAAGTTTTTAAAAACATGCAGTTTTATTCATTTTTGCAATTTTTTCACTTAGTTAAAATACATAATCTCCTTTATCTACATTCAAAAAGATAAAACAACATGACGCCACGCACCTTCCTCTTGGTGTATCTTCTTTTCGACAATGTGCGTTTTGGTGTTGGCTTGGGTGTGGGTGCTGGCGTGGGCGTAGGCGTGGGTGTGGGTGTTGGCAGGGGATTTGTGAGGGAGAGCTCCGCCAGATTTATGATTTTTCGTGATTTTTTGCTCTCTCCCTATTCCTTGCCCACATATGGAGCGGGTGGAGGCGGGATCCGGATTGGGAGGGGGAGGGGCTCTTCTTCCTCATCGCCATCAGACTGGAACACATCAGAGGACAGGGTAAGTGTTTGCATTTTATTGTCAAATTGCTCATAAAAGTGAATGATTATTGTTCAGAAATGGTATTTATAGGACAGGTATTTTGACCAATGACTTCAAAAACATTTCTTGTTCAATTGTGTTACTTTGAAAGGCAATCTCATTAAAACCAGTTCCACAATCCCGTTGCGCATTCCCTTCACTCTAATTGTAGGATCTGAGACTCACCG
>JAULCD010129408.1:0-11259 GCA_032361085.1 Calliostoma canaliculatum
GCTTAATATATGCATGTTTCAGTGACAAGAAGAGCCGCTACCTGTTGCTTCTAATGCTTTTAAGAGTGCAACGAACGATACACCGGTGGATGGCGATACATGACATACGATACGATGCACGATACAGTTTGCCAGTGAATCTAATGCTATGATACGAAACTGTATATACTGCCAAAGTGTAAATTTCTTGTCTATTTAATTACAGTAAATGATTTTGTTCAGTGTTCACTTGTAGAAAAGGCATTAATTTAATGTCAGTGTTGTTTGTTCTGAAATAAATAAAATCATCTTCCCTCAGAAGTCAGAACGCCTTTATTCGTTGATATAACTGATTTGTTTAGTGTTTACTTTTAATTTTAAAACAAAAGTAATTGTTTTCATGTACAAGAAGTTTGGTAAAGATTACTTACTTTACAAGATTAAGTTCTGAAACTGAAACTTTTAAACAAAAAAGTGTGACAGTGAGCGACTCAGTGTTGATAACTGATATGGTGAAATTATACTTGCAGGTAACTGTTGCGATTCTGTCACGAATCTTTGACTCCTTTGATGGAAAATTTGTGAAGTCAATTTCAAATAAATAAATAAGGTAAAGGACCAAAGTTGTTTGCTTTTATTTTTAATTTGTTGACTTTGTGTATCGCAATACGTATCGAATCGTGGCAACAGTATCGAGACACATATCGTATCGTGGCTAAACCCCTAGTTGCTTCATCAGCTGAATTTTGTGCAACACTCGCAGCTACACATACCCTATAGTGACAAGATTATTCTATTTGAGGTTAAGTAAACACAGCAATAACAGTCTTTATCAACACGATGTGCACAAACTTGTGTGTGTCTGTCCGATATGTAGGGCAGTGAGTGTTGTACACCTGGGGCCCATTTTACAAAGACGTCATAAATTTACGACGTCCTAAACCATGTCACTGAGTTCATGAATTTAGTCTACAAATGCAAAAAATGATTGTAAAGTGTGCACTTTCCAAAGAAAAACTTGATCCAAGATTTATGTTCTGGACCCCTTTCCTCAAAGCGATCCTAGGCTAAGTTGATCACCAGACCTATTTATGTGCCAATTTGTTGAAAAAATAACAAATAGTTTTAATGTTCTGCTCCAGAAAAGAGCACTAGTGCATGTTTAAATAGCTAATACGAGCACTGTCCTATCACGCTTGGTTCACCCCCAAAATGTAGTACTTTAAAAAAAAACGTTAACCCTTTAAGTGCTGAATCAGAGTTAGCAGGAATTTAAATCGTGACCACCTTGTCTTGTGGAAAACCTGTCCCATGGTAATTTGTTTAAAAGAGCTCCTGCAGTTTTTTTTTTAACAAATTACCACAGGACAGGTTTTATCTGCACAAGGTGGTCACTGTTTTAAAATCTCAGAGTATTACTAAACTCAATTCAACACTTAGAAGGTTAATATCTATTTGACAAGAAATTAGCTGGAAACATAAAACAAATAGTGTCCACAATGCTGAGTATGAAAATTAATTTACTTTGAATATAAAAGGCAAGAAGTCCCAGCTGAAGGAGAAGCAAAAAAACCCATAAACACAAAATGATTATTTCAAAATATCTTTTTAACAAAACAGAGCTGTTTCAGAAATAAAATAAAATAAAATAAAGCATTTCTTTTTAATGATGTGGTTCAGAACTAACACATACAAATATTTATTTCATACCGTTATAAATGTCTGGTGGTAAACTATCAATATTAATAAGCTTGTATCTTTGCAACATTTATCCTGGTATCGAAACTACTAAAAAGTGAATCGCTATTGCCCACAATTATTTATTAACTCTTAGGGTGGCGGATTGATTTAAGCACTTAAAAATTGCCACATACTACCTTGTGCTGTTGAAAACATAGCCTGTAATAATTTGTTTCAAAGAGCTCCAACAGGAGCTCTTTTAAACAAATTATCACAGGATAGGTTTTCAACAACCTACTTAGATAAAAATTTGGACATTGAAACAACAAATATTGAGCTTAATTTGCAGTAGACTTTTTTAGCATGTTTTGTTTTGATTTGATCTATTGGCATTTGTTTTATTAAATCAGAATATTACAAAGATAAAAAAAATATTTAGACATTGAATACAAAATCAAAACATTAGACTGAATAAAGAAGAGGCAATTTAAAAATAAAAGTATAAATATTTACAAATTAACTAAGAGTTAATTTTCTATTACTGCATAGTTGAAAGCATCTGAAACGAGATTTTTATTCACTATATTCACTTTTTTATCTGATTGTTATTTTTATCCAAAATTCATAAGTATATTATGAAATAACTTTTAGTAGTTGGTGTAGTTATAGCATGAAATATTATGAATTTCATCTTATTTACTTGTAGAGCATGACGTTTCAATGCGAGGACTAGCCCAGAAACGTGCTTTACAATTAAAGAAGTTGAAATCCATAATATTTCATGTTATATACTTCTAAGAACACAACATGCATGCACATGTATGAGGCAATTGGTTTGCCACAATCACAGTGATCACAGCACCACAGTCTCTTCAGTGTAACAGGATCTCCCTCCAGATGTCCCAGAGAAAGGGTGGGGGAGGAGGGAGAGGGGTGGGGAAAGGGGTCTTCACTGTCTGCTAGCAGTGAGGGTAATATAAGTGAAGGGAGGGTGAAGAAATAAGGGAATGTTGCTTCACCCTTAGCTATGAGGGTGATAAGTTTGGGGAGGGGAGAATACAAATACAGAGGAGTCTTCTTTTGCTCTTTGCTAACAAGGGGGGGGGGGGGGGGGGGGGGGGGGGGGCGGGAGGAGAATTTCAGCAGGAAACATGCTTTCTCCTTATCTCCCCCTCCTAAATACACTTCATCATCCTGATAACACTGTGTCATACTCTCTGAAGCAAGTATAGAAAAGTGTGCACACTCACGTCTGGAATATTCAGGCGATTCATGAATACCTCACTTGAATTAAGAAAGTAGCAAGGTATCTTTTAGATATTATTTTTAAAGGTATTATTTTGTAAGGATCAGATAAAAAAAATTCTTGGACTGAACTATTATCTATTTCTTGAAATGTATATATCTTTGTGGGACTAAATGTTTAGTGCTAGAACTTTAAGAAAAATGTCACTCGCCAAACTGGATAAGTACATTTGAAAATCAAATTGAATTTGTACTCGAAAATATATTATATTTAATGTACGGTAATTATTCTTACTCGCCAGCACGGGCGATTCATTCTAGATCCTTACTCCACCGAAAGTACATGAACTCGCATTTGGCGAGTGGGTGAGTGCAAAGTTTGTTCGCTGAATGTTAGTCAGAAGTTCAAAACATGAACGTGACAAATTTATGCTTTTTGTTGCACTGTGCTTCTCTACACCTGACATGTGCAGTGTAGAGGGGCGCAATGCTACAAAAAGTTTAAATTTTAATGAAATATGCTCCTGGATGGTCCTTACATGTGCCCTTCTAAAAGCTGGATGCATTCTTTGTTCATATGATAGCATTTTAAATTCCTTCTTAACATAGACATGTGGTCCAAAACTGAGCTGGAATATAACACTTTGTTTTTATTGAATTTTTATTTTTTAAATTGGTTATCTTAAAAATATTTGGAGATACCAAGGTTTGTCTAGTGTATTGGAAGCTATGTTGTCTATTTTCAAAACATTTATCTGAAAAAAAATTCTTATTTAATTTGCACATTAAGTTAAGTTTGGCAGTTTTGGGTTTATTGATTTATCTGGAATGCATGAAATACTACCCCTAAAACTACCTACATGAAGTGTAGATAATTGCATATAATTTTTGCCAGTAGATAACATTTTTCCACCATGAGGGAGCTAGTATGGCTGCTTTGCATACAGAGTGTTTTGTATAGGCAAAGCATGGCAATGGGTGTACTTAGCATTCTAAGGGTTAAAAAAATATTAATGCACTTTGAGATAGATGTCAGTGTAAGTAAGTCTGAATCTGACCTACATCATGCAATGCATAGTCTCCTGGGTCCCGTTCCTCAAACCGTCTTTGGCTGAGTTAATCGTAAGTGCTAAAATATAACATTGGTTTATAACTATCATAGCACAGAGATCACTTTGGAACCGGTGCCATTTGGCACCGGTTCCAAATCGATTTTTGAGCTATGACATTTATAAGTCAATGATAAGAAACAACTGCACAGGACATTGTTTCACAAATCACTTACGATCATCTTAGCCTAAGATTGCTTTGAAGAACAGGGGCCTGCTGAGTGTATGCCAACACTTGTTCCACAAGCTGTTACCTTTGTTCTTGTAATCAAGCGCATATTACCTCTGGTATGATTGGCTGTCGGGGGTGTGATCCAAACGATTTCACACTCGTTGCACCTGTCCCCACAATGCATTTGGTGTCAGGTCGTAACTCCCATGAACCAGAAATGGTCCCGGTGAGTTGTCCTTTATTCTGTTGCTTGATGGAACTATACATGTTACACTGCTTGGCATGAAGGTTAACCCTTAAAGTGCTAAGCACATCTGCCCATAATTTGTTGAAAACCTATCCTGTGGTAGTTTGTTATCTGTTGGAACTCTTTTAAACAAATTATCAAAGGATAGGTTTTCAACAGGAAAAAGTGGTCACAGTGTAAAGCCCTACTAAAATCACTTCGGCGCTTTAAGGGTTAACAGTCTTGAGAGTGCTGACTTGGTATTAGGCCAAATAAAGAAAAGTGTTGTGGTTCCGATTACCTGACCCTGCATAGGTGCGACCGTAACTTTTTTTATTATCATAATAGAAAACATAACATTATATCATCAACTGTAGTTGAAAACCTAATTAATATCTAAGTTATAACTGGCTGTTAAAGGCTTATCATGTGGCAATCTCTTCTCTCTCTTTTAAAAACCTACAAGATTTTCATTTACACAAGATGGCCACAGTTTCAGATCCAAATAATATCAGTTAAATATTCTTAGTGTAAGTCCCACTAAACTATTTTTTGCTATGTATTTGCTTCTGTTTGGAAAAAAAATATGTGGGGTAGTTTTAAAGTTAAATCCTATATATATTAAAGTTATATCCTTCAAAAGTCCTTCTAAAAGTTATCTATATTGTCCGATTCTACAAAGTGCTTGTAATGCTAAGATATCTTAACTTTCATCTGAGCACTCTTGTAAAAAGAGTGCTAAGATAAAAGTTAAGATGTCTTAGCCTTACAAGAGCTTTATGGAACAGGACCCTGTCCTATTGCTAACTCTTGTTTCAAAAGTATGGAATGTGGTCATCAAGAAATATTTACTAAGACTGATATTAGCTTACAATAGCTTTGTGTAACGGTACTCTGGATAGATTTTCAACAGCACCAAATAGTCTCAACAGAATGTTTTGTGTCCACAGCTGAGGGATATAACTGTATCGTCTCTATTTGATGTTGTATCAATGGTTGGACTGACATTTACAAGTGTTAAAGATACCACAGAACTGTAACCCTTAAAGATAAGCAGTACAATCTTTGTCACTTCTAAATGTCATTCAAATATGTAAATGAAACTTAATTAGTCTCAATAATATTGGCTTTTCTTCATCAAGTATAGCATTCTGTAGTTAGCAGGTGCCCCAATGGCATGCTATCGGTTCACCTTGGCCTATGATAGCTCCAGACCAAGATATTAAAATGTCTTCTCAAGAGGTTCACAGGCTATCACTGGATAAGATAAGCACCACTAATTGCATCCTTGTAAAGGAAAATATGATACAATTGGGAACTGTTAGAAAAAGAGGAACATGTGTTTTATTTGTAACTGTTAAAAGTAAGAGAACAATGTGTTACAGTGTGGAACTGTGGAATAAAGAGAGAAATGTGTTACAGTGTAGAATATATTGGGAAATGTATTACAGTGTAGAACTGTGTAATAAAGAGGGAAATGTATTACAGTGTGGAATATATAAGGAAATGTATTACAGTGTGGACTGGTGGAATAAAGAGGGAAATGTGTTACAGCGTGGAATTGAGGAATTAAGAGGGAAATGTGTTACAATATAGAATATATGTATTACAATTTATCAGAAAATAAAAGTGTGGAACTGTGGAATAACAGGGAGATGTGTTACAATGAAGAACTATGTTATGAAAGTTTACTAGCTACAACTGGAAACTATTTAAACAACAAAAATATACGTTTCAATGTTGAAGTGTTGCAAAAGAGTTTAATATGTTACATTTTAAAACTGTTAAAATAAGAGAAAATAATTTACAGATGTGAAGTGATGGAACAAATTATAAATATGTTAAAATGATGAACTGTTTGGTTTAATTGTTAAATATTTTGGAATAAGGGACTAATGTAATAAGAGTAAGTATATAACAAATGTATTCGATGTGCAATTTGGAATAAAATAAAAGTGGTTGATTATAAAATTATTAGAATAAAAGTGAAATATGCTGAAATAGGGAATTGTTTAATTAAAAGAGAAGCTTGTTGAAATGGGAAACGTTTTGATAAAAAGAAAATGTGTTACAATTGTGTAGGGATAAAATAAAAGTTAAATATATTGGATTGGGGAACTGTTGGAATAAATTAATGTTTTCGTTGGCAATTACACTCCAAATTTATTGGTCTTAATAAAAAAAATGACAGAGACATAATCTGGTGGAATAACACAGTGGTCATTCTCTGTGTTGGAAACATTTCAACACAGTGAGAACAGATTGCAATGCTGTGTAACACAGTAATACTCTTGGTTCGCAGGTATTAGCCGGAGATCGCAGGTTTCACTGCATCACATAACCACATTGGTGATGCAGGCTTTCCTCCTGCCATAAACCCTGCTGCCGCGATATAACTGAAAATTTGTTGAAAACAGCAATAAACCATAACTCACTCACCTACTCTGATATGCATGTCCTATAAAAATTGGTCCATCTTTTCCAGATGTTCCATCAGCACCTGTTGGACCACTCGAGATCGTCAGTGTGGACAAGAACTCGGCCACCATCAAGTGGAAGCCGTCCGAGAGTGATGGCGGTCTGCCCATCAGGCACTACGTTGTTGAGCGGCGGGAGGCCAAGCGTCAGTCCTGGCTCCGTGTCGACTCCGTGAGACCTGGAACACACTCCATGGTAGTGAGCCGCCTCATTGAAGGAAATGACTACATCTTCCGAGTGTTTGCTGAGAATGACGAAGGTCTGAGCTTGCCTCTTGAGTCTGTCACTCCGACCTCATGCAGACGTCAGCCAGGTGAGGAAAGAATTGCAGTTCATTCATTTTGTTATAAGTAGCAAATATGGTAATTTAAAAAAATATATAAAAATTGTGTGATTAGTGAATGACATTCAATAAATTTGTATTTCACCTCATTCAAATGAAAATATTTTTAGAAAATAAATTCAGCCTCTGTAAAATCTAATAAATGTTACATAACATTTAAAATACTGCTAGCATCAGTTGTAAATGTCACTGTTCGAAAACTATTCTGTCGTAATTTGTTAACAAATTACTATAGTAGAGCAATAGATGTCGCAGTTTTTTTATCTGAGTAAACTCAATGTTCTGTGGAGTTGTTTTTTATCATAGGCTTACAACTGTCGTAGTGCAGAGATAGATTTGGAACCAGTGCCAAATGGCACCGGTTCCAAAGCGATTTCTGCAGTACGACAGTCGTAAGTTGATGTTATATTTTAGCACTTACGATCAACCTAGGGGTAAAAGACTATGTGTAAAGAAAAGCAAACTAAAAAGCAACTATTTTGTTATACTCTAAACACCGGACATATGTTCTTCAGAGGTGCCCGGGATGCCAGCAGGCCGTGTACGTGCCAGCAAGGTCACAGCCGACTCTGTCATGTTAGACTGGATGCCGCCTATTGACGATGGAGGCTCTCCTGTCATCAAGTACCTCGTGGAAGGACGGGGACACTCAGACAAAGACTATAAGACAATGGCAGAAGTCGATGCCCATGCAACCCGTCAGAACATCCGGAACCTCACCACAGGAGAGGTGTACGACTTCAGAGTCTTGGCTGTCAATGCTGTTGGCCGAGGCAAACCCACCAACCTGGATACAACGGTGAAGCCGACGAGGCCGCTGGGTGAGACATTATTTATTGTTAGGCTTTGGGTGAAACGCTGTATAGGCAGTCATGATATGGCTCTGATTAGATGCGTATTGTGATTCTTACACTGAGCTAGTTCATAAATGTTAAACATCATTGTAAACTTTGCACTTTCCAAAGTAAAGTGATTTTGATATTTGTAAAGTGCTAAACCCAACACATGTCAATTTCAATATCCAAACTTCAACCTAAATAGGCTGTTGAACAATTTTCCTGTGATAATTTGTATTAGAGAGCTCCTTGATAAAAAGCTCCTACAGGAGCTCTTTTACACAAATTATCACTAGATAGGTTTTCAACAGCACAAGGCGGTCACAGTTTTAAGTCTGGCTGAAATCCACTCAGCACTTTAAGGGTTAAAATTTGATACCAGAAAAGTAATATTTCAACAACAAAAAGTGATTCCCGACTGACCTACACTAAATTTTAAAGACATGTAATCGGAACCACAACATTTATTTTGTTTGGCCTGATTACAGAGGAGAAGTAATTGTAATTAAGCTAGTGTCATATGACTATATAATGCGCCCACGTAATAATTCTATTACTATAACCCTTGGCATCAAGCCAAGGCACTAAATTATAACAATCTCTAAGGGTTAAAGGTCCATTGCATGATGTCTTCCTTAAATTTAAAAAATATTTTTACTTTTACCAACAGAGGCTCCAGGTGCCCCAAGAGCGCCTCTACAACTCACCAACATGAGACGGGACACAGCCACATTGTCATGGCAACCACCACTCGACGACGGTGGCTGTCCAATCACTGGTTACACAATCGAGAAGAACGACACAACGCGTAACTCTGGATGGCTGAGGGCAGCAAGAGTGGCAGGCCCCGTCACACACTACACACTGTCGAGTCTTGTCGAGGACCACGCATATATGTTCCGTGTATGTGCCGAGAACAAGATTGGAACGGGTAGCCCGCTGGAGCTCAAGAAACCTATCGTTGCAAAGAACCAGTTCGGTAAGAAAAATAGATTGGAAAAGAAATCTTACTGTTTATTTCTGTCAACGTTAAATTCATAAAATATATGATGACCTCACAAGAACAAATGTTTAGAAATTATTTAGCAGATTTCTATTGGATTGAAGAGATTTCTTGGAAACCTCATCAAACCAATGAATATCTGCTGAATAATTTCTATACATATTTCCAGTGCTTCATTTAGCATTTAATTGTTTTGACTTTTTTGTTTTATTTATAAAGGTAAAGATTGACAATATTTTGTCACTGTGAGTGTGTTGAAAAGCGTGATTCTTTCTGTCTGTCAAATTTGTAAAATATTAAAAAATTATAATCATAATTTTGTTACCACAGAATGATTTTAACAGCACAAAGTAATGACAGTTCTTATTACCCCAACTCAGTACTTAAAGGGTTTGCAAATATAATATCTTATACAAATCTATGTCTCTTTAGATGTTCCATCACCACCAAGCCACCTCAGAGCCTCAGAAGTCTTGGATGAGACTGTTCAGCTTGAGTGGCTTGCCCCTGAATTCAATGGTGGCCTTGACCTTACGGGCTATGTTGTTGAGCGTCGCGATGCAGACAGAATGCAATGGCAGAGACTTGGCAACACTCAACCAAACGTGACAACATTTGAAGCAAGGAACCTTCTTGAAGGTCGCATGTACATGTTCAGGGTAATGGCCGAGAATGCGGAGGGTCTCAGCGAACCGGCCATGCTGCCCGGACCCATCATGCCTGAGAGACCAATTGGTGAGTTCATCACACTTCAAGGGAGAGGAAGACGTACATTTGATTGGGTGTCATTGTAATACATAAAAACTATGTAGTTGTAGCAGGTGATGTTTGACTTCCATACCTTGTGAACCTACCTAATATGTTAAACATTTTGGTCATGTGAATGAGGTCATTAAAGAGTTGCAAATTCAAATCCCAACATAGAACTCAGATATTTTACGACCACTAATTAGGGTTTTAATTATGCCATAATTTTAGGTTTCTCTTTTTGTAAATTTGTCCCAGTATGGATTAATACTTGTACTATATAAATGAACATAAATACATGTGTGACTTTCAAGTGTTTAATTTATTTAACCCCTCACTTGTGATGAGAATAGCTATTTATTCTGATAATTTTTTTAAGACTAGTCAGGTTGAAACTTTTGGGTAAAAATATCAATACTAAAGATAAAAAACTAATAGTTCACCTCAATTACTTTCTGTCCAGATTTACCAGGCCGTCCAGAAGACCTTCATGAATCTGCCGTTGACCGAAGCATGGTGACCTTGACCTGGAGACGACCTCAACTCGATGGTGGCGCTGTCATCACTGGCTACAAGATCGAGCAGCGAGACGGCAAGGCTGCAACATGGCTGACATCTGGCGAGGTTGGCGCCTTCGATCTCATGTACGATATCCTTGCACTCATAGAAGGGTACGAGTACTTCTTCCGAGTCAGCGCCAAGAACATCAAGGGTTATGGCCCGCCTGCTGAGATGAAGTATGCCATTGTGCCGTCTAAACAGAAGGGTGAGTACTAGCCCCTGTTTCTCAAAGCGATCTTAGGTTAAGTTGATCGAAAGTGATTTTTTAAACTGTCTCTGTGGAGTTGTTACTTGTTATAGGCTTACAATTGCCATAGCGCAGAAATCAATTTTGAACCGGTGCCGAAAGACACCAGTTCCAAAGCGATCTCTGTGCTATGACAGTCGTAAGCCAGTGTTCTATTTTAGTTCTTACGATTTACTTAGCCTAACATTGCTTTGGCACAGCTCCTAATAGCAATAAATTTGTATGCCATTTAGACAGTGACAAACACAACTATATGTAATGTTTAAGATTACACTATCTGAAAAAGTGAATATTCTATTCTAACTGTTGTCTTCCAGGTAAACCATCTAGACCTGTCGGACCACTGCTGTGTAAGGACCTCACTGATGACTCTGTTGTCCTCAACTGGCTGCCGCCGGATAGCGATGGAGGATCCAGAATCACTGGCTACATTGTGGAGAAGTCCGATATCAGACGCCCAACATGGCTCAGAGTCGCCAAGGTCAGCTTCTACAGCAAATTTCAGAGCCCTGTTTCTCAAAGTGATTTTAGTGTTAAGATCATCATAAGTGATTTTTTAAACAATGTCCTGTGGAGTTGGGTTTTTTTATCATAGGCTTACGACTGACGTAGCACAGAGATGGCGTTTGTGCC
>JAULCD010129519.1:0-11258 GCA_032361085.1 Calliostoma canaliculatum
TTTAGAAATGCTACCAAATAGTTCATTCAGTATGATTTACATTTCTTATAAAAGTGTTCACAACACCAAAACATCTTTACTTTTGAAAAAAAAAGTTAATTGCAATCATTGGAATTGAACCCTTACCTTCTGAGTGAGTGTCCATCACTCTACCAATTGATTTATTCCGACTTATTACTGACAAGCATTTTTTTTTAAAGAGTAGTGCTTGAAGTAGTTATAAACATAATATAACTTGCTTTGTTTTTTAGTTTTCACTTGTTTTTTTGGTGTGTTGATTTTCTTTTTCTTTTTTTTTGATTGTTATTGTTTGTTTTTTTGCTTGTTTTTGTTTTCTGTTTTTGTTTTCTTCTTTTTTTGTTTGTTTCTTTTCTTTTTCTTTTTCCAACAGGACCTTTACTTGGAACCCGCCAAAGTTGCTCGCAACTTTATTTATTATTATTATTATTATACATTAATAATAAAACATACCAAAGAACAGTTGTGTCCATTATTTTATTCACATCGCAAAAATGGCAATACAAAAGATGGATACAAGCAGTTTTGTATGTTGGTAAATACCTGGTGTCGTCAATGCTTCAGGGATTTTAACAAGTAACTTTTAAATATACAGCAATAACCTTTGAAAGGCATAATTCAGGTATTCATGCTCCTTCATCAGATAAATGAAAACATTCACCTGATCAAGGAACAACTATATGCCCTGAAACATCGTGAACATATGTTGACATCCATAGACCAGAATAACGTCAAATAGATAAAACATATTTTAGTGAATAAATAATACAGAGAAGACAAGTAACAGTATTTTATCCAGATATCAAAGGACTGTTGCACGAACACTGGGCTCAAGAAGCAGCATGCTTTTGTAACGTGTATTGTTTATGGGTGCATAAATGTACAACATGTGACCGGTTCTACATCCGCTTATTAGACGAGACGTTCTGACAGATTTATAAACTTTATTATCCTCATTGACATTTATGTTTCACTTTCAAGTCAGGGTTGTATGAACCACTTTGTCCCCACTTGTAATGGCTTACATCTTTTAGAGATGTTCTGTGCATGTGTGATGTGAACAATATCAATTGTTCCATCTGATGACACGACCATGTGCAGCCATACAGGATGAGGTTTCAAGTCAAAACTAAATAAAGTCGCGTTCATTTGAATTATTTTAAGGTGAGCATTCAGCGTTGCATGTACCTTGCCATTCTCGTCTATTTGTATTTGTTCAGCGGGGCTATATTGGGAGAAATGTTTCGGAAATTGGCACCCGACTCTGACCTGAGACCCTTTCTTTACTGCAGAGCGTAATGTTGCAAGTGATCCAGATATAATACTGCCATCAATAGCACAGTGAAACACCAGTAACCAAGGCGTGGTATCAACGAACCATTTTGCTTTGTGCTGTTTTTTAGATGTGTCAGAAAATATATTTTTGCCAAAGAAATAACGACTTGTGGTGACAAAATTTGATGAAGCGAGTTGCCAGACATGATGAATGTTACCTGCGTTGTCGTCTATATTGTACAGCAGCTGTCCATGGACAAGACTCCTGCCTTTAAAGAAAACCACCTGTGCTTCCTCGACTCTGGTCTTTGTATTTTTAATTGCAACCTTAATTCTGTGTCCTTTGTTTATGTAGTACTTTAGACTGCTTGTACTTTTAGGGTTTGGAAAATCATGTACTTGTTTCCAACAGCGATCAAGAACAAAATCATCTCCAGATAAAAACCTTTGAAATTTTGTAGGTCCACCCAAAAACGGATAAAAATATTTATCAACTGATCCTGTGCTTCCATGGACTTTCACTAACTGTGTTAGACATTTTGTTTTGAGGTTGTTTAGAGACGTGTCGAATGTACGCATATCAGTGACAGATACGTCTTTTTCCCCAACCAACACAGACTGGCCAAAAGCACTGGCTGTCCCGTCCAGTGATACTCTTGTAATGCCTGCTCCTTTTAAAATATGTCCTTTTAAATCGGAAAATGTACAATCAGATTCTTGTCTTAACGTCCCATTTTTGTTGTATGCATATGTCAAGGAAACAGTTTTACGTTTAGGCAGAAATGCAAACCAAGTCATGTGCTTTTTTGCTCTGTATTTCCCCACCTTTAGTTTGCCATACTTCTTATGAACAATTATTTGTCTGTTAAACTTCCCCGTGGTACATAATTGCAGAGTGGCAATTGCAGTAGTTTGAGGATGTTGTCTCAGTTTTGGCAACAAGTGGATCCAAGTCTGTCCGCATATATGCCCGTTAGTTGTGGCATCCTTCATTTGTAGGACCTTCTTTGGAACCATTTTGGTATCAAATATTTTGTACGCTGTTTGAAAGTCATGGACATAAACTTTTAAGCGTCGACCTTGGGAGAGACAGGACAGCAGACTATTTCTGGACCCGTTCAATACTTTCCCTGATTTTCCAGCTTCAAGAACCATGACCCAGGATGCGTTGCATGAATCTGGAACAAAATTGGTGCTGTTAAAAAAGTGTCAAAAATCATCTCTCCTTTACTGTACTTAATGAGTGCACCAACAACTTGCCAGACATCCATTGTAAATCAATAACACTAAATCAATGCGTTTGGTTTACAAATACCAAATTTGTTTAAATTGTGCATGTTCGTTACATTAGTTACTTTAGTCTGTCAGGAAATTAATTCATTGATATGAAACCAAACGAATTTGGA
Source organism: Calliostoma canaliculatum (assembly GCA_032361085.1). Lineage (NCBI taxonomy): Eukaryota > Metazoa > Mollusca > Gastropoda > Trochida > Calliostomatidae > Calliostoma > Calliostoma canaliculatum. Next base: position 2,700 of record JAULCD010129519.1, read on the forward strand.
TAAAAGACTAAAACATACGAGACACTATCAAGCAAAACTTAATTCATAACATGGCATAGCATCATCCACATGTGTATATGTATTTATTTTAATTTTTGAAAGTATTTCTACTAAACTTAAAATTAAAAATTAAAAGTATATCCATGCGATACAACAAAGTTATAATGAAATTAATATGTACTGAAAACTTTAAACAAAATTTAAACGCAAGTCATAATGTTGACTGTTACTAATTATTTAGAAGAAACACAATACCAATTTAAACTAAAACTCGACTTTTCGTTATTCAAACTTGCATATAAAATATATCACCTGAGATTGGACTGTTTGTATCACAGATGTTTAACCGTGTTCTCACAGCAGCAGTTGCCTTGTTCACTGGAGTCTGGCTGGGTCCTTCAGTGGGTGGGTCCAGGTCTGTGTGTTCTTCTGTTAAAGATGTGTCTGTATCTGAAATCAAACAACAGTCACCTTCATCTGCATTCAAAAGAATATAAATTGACCCACATGTGTATTAACAACAAGAAAGCACGCATATTAAACTGCAGCCAGAATAAAAAAAACACATCTGCAACTAAACACCAACCAGTAAAAACAAGTTCTACTTGCACAGAATATTGTAAATATTTGCCTCAAAGAACATATATCAATGTATTTAACCGAACACATCTGCCATCAAATAACACATGCACGTATATGCAGTATGAGTGTTGTTTTATCAAAATGAATTGTGTGTTCTTTAAGTGCAGATACGTGTGTATGCTATTTGATTTTGGAACATATTGTCCATTGGTTGAAAACACATATCTCTGTAAATTGATTAAAAAACGCTTGCACGTTGCTTGGTTACATGTACCAGTGTTCTTTGACTGCAGATAAATTTATTTGTTTTATTTTGTTTAAATAAACATGTTTATTTTTGGGCTGCCAATACATATGTGTCTGCATACAATGCATGTTCTTAACTGCAACCAATATTAATCGTAATGTATCACTAACCAAATATAAAAATATAGCGGAAACCCAACAACAAAGAGAGTTATATCTGCAGCCAAATAACAAACATATGTATTTAGAACCAAGTATCAAACATAGTTATCTGTAACAAAAACCGTACATTTGTTTTTACAACCAAAGAACAAACATACGTCTCTTATACCAATGCTAAACATAATCTTACGTATATGCATTTTGATACAAACTTTTGTGTTTTTACCAAATAAAAAACAACAACAGATGTATGTGACTGTTACAAATACATATGTATAGTATTTAAAGAAGGGAAACATATGTACGAGGCGTATCTTCAGGTCCATTATCCACTAAAGTAACCAATTCGTGACTTTGCATGATTAATATAAACTATTGGGCCCAAAACACAACAAACATTTTCTGTATCAACGAAATGGGGCATTGAAATGAATGTGAACAAGCTGGATGCAATGCAAATATAATAAATGCGATTCTTTTCTCGTTTAAATGTGCAATATTAGGTTATTTTAGTTGTCGCCAATACATAGACGTAATTTGCAACTGCACACTTAACTTAATTAGAGAACAGAACAAATATTATTTTCATTCTAATCCTTAATGAAGTTGCGTAGTATTTTTTTAATCAATATCCTTACCATTGTTAACGTCACATTCATATAATTTGACAAATTTAAATGTCTTTAAAACTTAAAACCTGAGCCCGACTCCTCACCAATATTACAACACTTGTTATTTAAAAAAAATAATAATACACTTTTGCGCTATGATGATTTGAAAAAAACAATCGTGTATCACCTACATGCAAAAGATTTCCACCATTTATGCAAGATTATTTTCGTTTTTACAAAAACACATTGGCTTAATGGAAATGTGCGCAAACTCTGAACCACATACGATAAAGCATTACTAGTCAAGGGCAGAGTGTTTAAGAGTTGTAGTATATAATTTAAGTAGATACATGGTCCGCCAAGTATAGCTGTAAACTCTGTGTATCGCACAACTTATTATTTCCATGAATACAAACAACGTGTTATCAGATACGTTATCAAAACCAGATACGTTAACTAGAAAACATTGGGAATGTTTAAAAAAGTCAGTTTATTTTCTTTTAACTGTCTTGAAGATCACTGATAATTAACCGGAAGTTGTTTGGAACCATGTGTTTCATTGCTGAAGGAGCCCTGAGAAGATAGTTTTCTAGATTCGGTGAGTATCATCTTTATTTGAATTAATCTAGTAATCCTTGCTAAACGAGAACGCAAATGTAACTAAATAACACAGTTAATTAGTGCAGAAGACGATACTATTTTTTGAGTTTATTGTCTACACGTCTATAAATTCAAGTTGTGTTACTGTAACGTATCTGGTTCATTTGAGTAGCATATATACTGTTATGAACTTGAACAAGAATGCTGTGTGAATGCGTTACACCAAACTGGTATGTTATGTTCTGCTATGGGAGCACAATTGAACATCAATCACTGTCTCCAGCATACTACTTCTGGTAAAGTGAAGGATGCACCGAGGTTTGGAAGACCCAGATAAACCAATGACAGATGGAAGATTATGCTCTCGTATGCAAAGTAAGACGAATCCAAACATCAATTTGTACACAGCGGCGACATAGATGGCATTCATACAACAGAGTGTCTATCAACATCATCAGACAACGCCTAAATTCTGCAGGATTAAGAGCAAGGCGACCAATCAGAAGTCCGTTTCTCACAAACCAGCACCGCCATGTCCTTTTAACCTGGAGCCAAGCACGTGCTCGCTAGAACCTGAGAAGGATCTACTGGTCCGAGGAAAGCAGATTTGTACAGCCGGAAGGTCACGAGGTTGGAGGCAGAGAGGCACAGTATGACCAGAGGAACATTCAAGTTGGTGTTTCATTTGAGTGTGGATCCTTCATAATGTCGGAGTGTTGTTCCTATGATTGTAAACCTGACCTCATCACTGTTCCAAGAACACTGAATGAACAGATGTACCAGAACGTGATCCTGAACGGTGCTGTTGTGCCTCATTACAATAACCATGCATTCGCAAAATGTGTAGTTTTCATGGACGATAATTCCAGACCACATCGTGCTCGAGCTGTTGTTCAGCATCTCCAAAACAATGCCATTGAGACACTACCCTCGCCTGCCAGAAGACCACACATTAATCCTATTTAACATTTGTGGAACATTTTAGAACGTAATGTGATAGCAAGAGGTTGTCTATTTCAGAACCTTGCAACAGATCCCGTTACACAGAATCAGACGTTTGGAGATCAGCATGAGACGCCAAGTAAAAAATCTTACTACTAAGATAGCCAGTCATGGTGGACTTTACTTCTGTGTTCGACAAGTGTGAACTGTGTTGTGTGTCTGTTGTGACGACCCCGGCAGCCATACTTATTTAACCTTATTTTACAGTGATTTTAGTTTGCTACAATTAAACCTTCAATTATTGCTTAACGTTGGTATTGTGTTGTTCATTTTCTGACTGAATGCTCACGAAAAAGCCACATAAACAGTTGTATGTGCTTTTCTAATAATAATTGGTTGGTGCAATATTTATGACGAGATCAATGTGTGGTATTTTCAATATAAATTCGATACAGCATCGCACAAATTATGCTTTCTGTAATTTCGTTATTGCTAAACATCTTCCAGACAACAACGAAATGTAAAAACGTTATTATGTACTTTAAAAATCCATAAAACGTCATCTAAGAGACTATCTATACACGTATTTTGGAAACTGCATATAAGAAAGGGATAAGTTACCAGTTATGGTATTCAAATTAAAACAACTTCACTAATGTCAGTAACCAAATCCACAGAAATTATTTGTTTGTTCTCTATCTACAATGAATAGGCTCAAATAAAATAACCTGTTTAAACAAAACCATAGCCAGCAATATCGGCTTGACACGTTTTGGAAGATTAGCAATGCTTGCTGTGATTTCCGACATGAAATTTTTAAATGTATATTCGCAATACACTACCATTAAGCATACAGAAGATAATAGTATGAAATATCTGCTTTGGCATTCATAGCAGAAAAGTCGAAAATGCAGGACATTGTGTAGTAAAGTATCTGGTTTATCTGAAAGTAAGATGGTATTACATATTTATCAACATCTTTTTACCATGGCCAGTCATAATGCAGAAAATGAACATACAGTGTGCTGAAGCAATCTTCTCATGGCATCCAAAACTGATGCCAACTGAAACATTTCCAGCATAATACCCAATGAATTGTGTCATCTGAGAGGAGAATGACTCTTCAATCAAATAGCAAATATATATGCCTGAACAAAACAATAGCATTTAAAAAGTTTACAAAAAACACTGCGATCACAAAAAGAAACATGTGTGTATGTAAAATAGAGAACAATCATCTGCGTCTGCGTCCAAAAATACCCCAAAAGAGTCTCCTATCAGAAAAATATAAACGTAATTCAATAATAAACACCTTCTAACATATTTAACCGCAGCTCTTAGTGTTATTTATAACGAGAGTAATTGAAATGTAAATCAATCTCAAATAAAACTTGAAGTACTCAGAAGGTTTTTAATCAGGCAAAATAGATACATGTCCGCAAGTGTACATACAATATATTCAAAATGTTAACAATTTAGAAAAAGGGCAATGGATAACAATGGCACAATCCGTCAATTTGTTTTAAGATTGGGGTCTTAAGCGGATGCAAAGTTTATTACAATTCAGGCAGTATGTGAGTCCTACATTTCAATATGCATATTACAAATTTGAAGATCAAAGCTGATAGCATCTCTGATATAATTTGCTAAACTATTAAGGACAGTAACGATTGTGCATTTTAACATTTTTACTAAGTTATATTTCGTTATGAAAAAAGTAGACACATCTACATATTTATACAAATGTTCAGCACGACTATCTGCTTATATAGGCCAACCAAAGTCAAAGAGGCTTTCATTTTAAATTAATGTTATGTTCAGAAACTGTGGTTTTGTTCTTTTGTATATGCCGAATATGTCCGGTAGAAATATAATTGACAATGATCAAGTTGATTCGTGAATTCTATTGTTTTATCATGCTTTTAAAACTCTGACAACCAGTAGCAATATAAATATATAATTAATTAGCTAAGAAACATAGCTTGTTTATTTGCAACATTGCATTCACAGAGGCCAGTAAATGGGTCGCTGCATTTGACCGCCCGTCCTCCGCAGCAACTGCTGCTGGATCTCAGTCAACTACTAAACCTATATCTACTGTCTGCTGCCTGTCAGGTCGACTTTACCTGGCTAACAGACACTTCACCTTAAACATACCGTCAACCAGCGAAGACCAAGCCAATAATGCCAAGTAGGCTAAATATGGCAAGCCACCCCGCCACACAGACGCCCCCAACAGCACCTTCATTCAAGAGAGAAAAAATCCAAAAAGACCAAAGCCAAGACCAACAGACCAGTGTCAGAAGCCCTAAGGCCGAAGAGACCCTGTCAACCCCGCTAACAGGTTCGAGAGCCTAGAAATGAATGAGGATTATGATGATGATCCTTCACCAGGCTCTCGAGCCTACTCACCAAAAAGACTCCATGGGTCTCCATTAAAAGAAGAGGGGTCTAGTGCAATCACTCGCCTCCCTCTTGCATAGTGTTTTAAAATGTCTTACACACATGTATTATTAATTATCATGACGTCAATCCAATGGAATTGTTGTGGTTTTCAGACAAATTTTTATGAAATTGGCCCCTTAGCTTAACAATATATTTCGACTGCTCTTTGTCTCCAAAAGACACATTTAAAATAATCTGATACACTTCAGATGAGGCAGTTTACTATGTACAATGCTTTTGCCAATGAAACTAGCAGAGCTAAAGGAGGCTCATCCATTCTGGTCAGGCAAAGCATGGTACATAGTCAAGTTCCTTTAAAAACTAAACTACAAGCGGTAGCTGTACGACTCAGCTTATTTAAAACGATAACAATATCCTCCATTTATATTCCACCTTCAACTAATCTTCAGTTGCAAGATTTAACTACCTTGTTCATCAGCTGCTTAAACCATACATCCGTTCAGGCGATTTCCACAGTCATAACCCTTTGTGGCCTAGTAACTCCACCTCTGATAAGGGTAAAAAGATGGAACATTATATAGCGCATAATAATCTATCATTATTTAATAATGGATCTCATACGTATTTACACCCAGATTCAGGAACTTATACTGCAGTAGACGTAACCATTGTTGACCTGTTTACAGGACTTGGTCAGTTGGTCAGTGCATGACGACATGTGCGGTAGTGACCACTTTCCACTTGTATTAGAGCCAGTGGAAGCTTCCTCCGGGAACGTACCCCTCAGTGGAAATTCACAGAGGCAGACTGGGCAACCTTTGCCAGCCTCTGTCGAACTAAACTAACTTATGAACAAGTTGACAATCAGCCTGATCGTATTCAGGTGTTTAGTTATTAACTTATTGCTATTGCCACAAAGACCATTCCCAAAATCACGGCAAGTCCAAGGATTAACAAGCCTTAGCTTTACGACAAATGTCGTCAAACCATTAAAGCCAGGAAAAAAGCTGAACGTAAGTTCAGTAAACATACAACTCCATGGAATTTAAACAACTGCTGCAAAAGCAAGAGCTAAGGCTCGGCGGACAGTTCACACCCAAAGACGCAAGTCATCGCGAAGGTTTATCTAAAAAATCAATTCTCGTACTCTCATCAGTAAAGTTTGGAATCAAGGGTAAAAGAATCTAAAACCACCTTTCAACATCTTAAAACTGGCAACAATCTGGTCACTTCCAAAGCAGACATTGCTTATAAGTTGGCAGAAAGCATATAAATAATCATCTTCTGCCAACTACGCTGAATATCAGCAATATCAAAAACAGCAAGAAAAAAAAAAAGGTTTGGACCATACAACGGTAAAGATTACAACGAACCGTTTGCATTATCTCAGCTCGATACAGCTCTTTGTAAAGCCCATCATACAGCAACTGGTCCTGGCAAAATTCACTACCAGTTGCTGAAACGCCTACCATAAATCTCATTTCAGGTGTTTCATGCTTTCAATCATATATGGGAAACAGATAAATGTCCTTCATCGTGGCACAATGCTGCTATTGTGCCAATATAAAACCATTGATGATCGACTCGTTTAGTACTTTGAATATAATCAGTTGTTAACTTACATTCAATATGGATTCCGTAAACAGTGCAGTACCGTCGATCATCGTGTTCGCTTAGAATCTTTCATTAGAGATGCATTTATTTTTAAAACAACGTGCTGTGTCTATCTTTCTTGACTTACAAAAAGCATACGGCACCAGCATGGCATCTTTATGGATTTATTCGATTTGGGCTTAAGAGGTCACATATTTTTTTTTTAACAAACGTTTTATATTATCGCAAATTTCAAGTTTATGTGGGCTTCACTCTTTCCGATTTTTGTGACCAGAAAATGGTGTCCCACAAAGAAGTATATTATCACTATAGTATCACTATCTAGTATTAAAATCAATAGTATTCATAATGTCCTTAATGCTAATACTGATAGCTCACTGTTTATTGACGACTTTGGTGTCTCTTGCAGAGGCAAAAATATTAAAATCGAAAGGCAATTACAGCTTTGCCTGAACAAAATTCATTGCAAAATGGCTTTAAATTTTCACTTTTTAAAACACACTGTGTGCATTCATTCAACAACGTAAATTAAATAAAGATCCATAACTTTTTCTGGATAAAACACCACTTAAATTTGTGCCTAAGGCCAAGTTCCTTAGCATTAGTTTCGACAGCAAGCTGTCGTTCATCCCTCATCTAAAAAATATAAAAGTAAAAGGCATTAGACCTGCTTAAGTTGTTAATTCTAAATAGGGTGGATGTGAAAAAACCCTTCTTCACCTCTACAGATGTCTCATCCGCTCAAAACTGGATTACGGATCCATCATTCATGGATCCGCCCGCCCCTCTTATATTAAAATGTTAGACACTATCCATGACCAAGGTCTTAGGCTTTGTCTTCGGGCCTTCAGAACCTCTCCTGTTAAAAATCTGTACGTTAAAGCTGATGAGCCATGTCTTGCAGATCAGCACATCAAGCTAGGATTGCAATGCATAACTAAACTTAGACCTTATCCTTCAAATTCGGCCGACAACTGCATATTTGACCATCTATATACACAGTTGTATTCTTTGAAACCTAATGCAATCTCTCCTTTCGCACCAACACATTTACGATACAAATATCGATTTACCTTCTATTGCAAAACACAGTTTGCTGACCACTCTGCCATAGGAATTGGTTTAGCCTTAAGGGGCCGTCACACCATAACGTTCTGGTCAATCGTTCAATTTGTAAGCGTTCTATGACACATGTGGCGTGTAATTAACGTGTGCCTAATGGAGCTGTCACACCATAACGTTCTGGTCAGCGTTCTTTGACGTTTAAGAAAACATTGGTAGTCGACTATGATCGCTGGGATATCGCCAGAAGAGCGTTGGTTGAAAGCTAGTGAACGTCGGTTACAAAGCATCGGTTTATATACCCATGTGCATGGACGTTTGGGAAACGCTCGAA
>JAULCD010129630.1:0-11256 GCA_032361085.1 Calliostoma canaliculatum
CTATATGAAGTTCTAGGCATAGGATTTCTACCTGAGGCGAAGCTGGCTAATTTACCGTGACAATGCAAATACTGTTGGGTTTTTTTGTGATGAATAGAACTATATCTGTTGTAACTTGTTGCTTGACAGTAGATCACGTCTCTAAAAATACCTATTGTCTGAGTAAAGATTTGATAAAAACTTCTATTTGCATTATTTTGGCCGATAGATAGTTTGTGATTGTTTCAAAGTAATTCGGTATTTCTCCGCTCACTTTTATGACGTACTAAAATTAGATTTATATCACGTAGATCAACTGACGTTCATCGGGAAATGAACGACAGTAGAAATGGTAGTGTTCACCTAGGGAAGGTCACTCGCTACTGTCAATATAACAACATAGACTGAGGCCAGTAACAATAACATGGTGTGCTGACCAAGGATGAAAGTACAAGGCTGATTGGGGCTAATGAGATATTTATGGTAGTGTAGGGTTGTTTACATTAAGAAACACCCCACCCATTCAATTTAATGGCAGTCAACCAATGTTCTGGCCCTCAACAACAACATCTGGCGCCAAAGAAAACTACAATAAGCTATTGAAATTATAAGGACTAACCCCATCATCAACCGTGACACAGTAACTTATTTACCAACCGCGCGGAACATCCTAGTGTAAACAACCTTACACCACCATAATTACATACAATAAATGTATGTGCAGTGTTATCAAGATCAATACAACAAATAAAAGATACACATTTATTACTACTCTTTACACTTTCTTACTGTCAACTGTTAAATGCTGACAAAACAAAACGAATTAAAATAATCGGACTTGTCATTATCGTTGAATATAATAAATTACTATTTCAAAATGTTGTCAAAATGTCGTTCATTTTATCTTGTCTTACAATCATACTGTCAATGAAGTATGCTTCATATGTAACAAAATTATAAAATAATCCTTTTTTATATGTGTAAGAAAAGTATTGTTTCACCCTGAACTACATGTATTACAGTTAATACTTCATTTTATGTGCTTTCAAATATAACTAGTTCCGGGTAAAACTATACTCTATTACACAGCCCATAGAAGTAAAGCATACTTTGTTTTGGTTTTAAGAACTTTAACATTCATACTTTACTTTTAAAAGCTCTTAATGTGGTGTAAATTGACTACCGTTGGGGCTAGGCAAATGGATATTACAGTTTACTCATAACAAATAACTGTAAATGACGTGCACTTCTTGAGTTTATATGTAATAAAATGAGTGTGTAGTTCAATTGTCAATAAACAAACGTTTTGTTTAAATGAAAAATAATCTGCATTAGGTTTCAATGCTAACAACAAAGTCACTTTGAAAGTTTACTTTATCGTTGATGTTTTTGCCAACGAGATCTAATCATATGACACTGGATTCACCACGTCCATTAATAGAATCAACTGATGTGGCAAACGCGATACTATGTCTACAGAGGACTGTAATTATAAATAATTCTGACATCTTTTAATGTGTCAAAGCAATCTTTCATTTTTACTCAAAAAGCAACCAATAAACGATTCTACACATGATACTAAAACCCATAGGTGTAATAATTTGTATGTTCCTGGTATCAGTGAACATGATTATTGTTTTGTGAAAAGACTATGTTGGATCTATTACACACGATGCAACACTTTCAGATAACACATGTTTAAAAACAATTTTATATATGTAACTTTGAATATCGCTGTTATAAATTCTTAAACACCATGTACCCAATCTAAATATAGCATGCCAAACAAACAGAAATAACTCTCTTTTAAGAATTTTGTGTAATCACCTTCAATTTTAAAAAAGTCATAAAGGATAATTTCCGAAGAAAATTATTATCCTAATCTTTAGCAGTTTTGTATAATTAATATCACATCAGGGACGTTTATATATGATATATCATACGGTAACAATGACTAGCTATACGTCGTTGACACTTACATAGGTAAATGCAATTAAAATCATGTTAACAAAAAACATGTCAATTAAGCACTTTAAAATACAAAGCCAACTGCTCAATTATAACCAGTGATAAGTCCCCATGCAAAAGGTGCAATAGATGCAGTAAGTTAAAATGTTAATATAATGAATGATTAAAAATAAGCTTTGAGAACAGGGACAACAAAATAATGTCAGTTGTCAACGTTGTTGAATTTGTAAATGAAATGACAGCGAAAAATATCATGTTGTTGGATGATACAATGATGAATATTTCTAAGGGAGAAGATCGTTTCAAGATACAGAAAGGTTAGCATTAAAGTTGGTACAGCCAGCCATCAACTTGAGACTCATTTTCTTTATATCTGATATCTTTATATTTGTCAAAGTCAAACTTACATCCTATCTATCAAGAGATCAACACCTGTCTTTAATATTCATGGACTACGACAAACCATTTTAAAAGTAAAATGACAGCAAAGGAGATCATTTAAAGATACAGAAAGGTTATCCCAATATACAGCCATTCTCTTGTGACGGATATTTTTACATTTGTCAAAGACAAACTTACATTATATCTAACAAGAGATCGTGTGTTGCTTAATATTCATGACAACACGAGTAAAATACTGTATTTGTAGAAAAATATACATTTAGATAAGGTGCACCGAAGATTTCTGTTCAGTTTGTGAATAGAGAAAATAGGTTTTAGTTATTGTTAACTCCAGCGGAGAATATAAATTTATAAATTAGACAAATTTGGAAGTGTTATTAAAAATAGCAATAGTCATATTCTACTTGTGTTCTTAAACTCAACTATTAGAGAACTTCAACCGTGATGATGCTGATGACATATATTGAGCTTGGTTGGCTACTTATCATGCTGGCAACAGGAACAGGAGAGATACTTGTCTTGAAGAATGTTTTATCTGGTGGAAAACGCTGTGACTTCTGGTGTCTTCAATCAACTGGGTGTATCAGCTACATGTGTGTGTCCGCTAACTATCACTGCCCCCCATACACTACATCTCACCTAGACCTGAACCCATCAACTGATGAACAGTCCTCTGTCGTCAACAAAACACAGGTAGGTGATGATGAAATTGTCTGTAAACACCTGGGTTGATGATAAATGTGTCTTTAAGGGAATGGTTATTGAACAGGTATGACTTTTTTAAAACTGTTTTAAATTGTCAGTATTCAAGTATCAAACAACAATAGTCAATAGCTAATGTTTTTATTTGTTTGTAAGTCGTCACTTTACTACGTAATTTTTTGCAACAACTAAACTGAACAATCATAAAAACAATCATAAAAATGCATCTTACTCTGCAGATGTTAATTGAAGATACAACCAAAAAGTAGCAACAGTTTTAAAAAAAACCAAAACAGTATTAACCTGGTCTTATGGCACCCAGTTTCCACATGTTACAGTTCCAAACAATTAACTCAAGACTCTCAATATCAAGATTTGATCACAAAGCTTGGATGGTTTTGGCCTGACATTCTTAAGCATCAATTACAGCCACTAGAAAACATGTATAGAAATTATTCAGCGGTTTTCTTTTGGTCGGTGAAATTTTATGCAGAAATCTCATCAAACCAATGAAAAAGCACTAAATAATTTCCATTCAATTTTTCTAGGGAACTCGACAGTTTCAGGTGAAGCTTTTCACAAGTTTCCTGAACTTGTTTTGTGGAATATAATCAGCCTGATTATCCAGAGTTCTTGATGTATTTCTATGTAGTTATATCATATTTAACGACACCCCATTTAAGAATTCCAACCACGTCTGCAACATCATGAAGTCAAGACCGAAGTGGAAACAAGAGATAACGTCAACCTGTTAACCAAGGAGGTTTCCTTCACATGCGCAACACTAACCACATTGTTATTTCCGTTTGCCCATATTGGCACCATGTGGCCAGGGTTCGGCTGAGCGGGATAAATCCTGTGTGATTCAAGACGGAGAATAAACTGTAATTGTATCCTAAAACTTCATGCACATTTCACCTGAATCATACAGAATGTCTTCTACGACAGTCTGCCCTAACATGACAAACTGCTGTGTTTACCAGATCCCAACCTGTGGCAAAATGATCTATTTGGATCTTAAAGCGGTTTTGCTGGAAAAGGGAAGTATTCTATCGCCTGGAGATTGTCAGCTGTTGAGGAACCACCAATGAACTGAATGGCTGTATTACTTGCAAATCAACAGTCACAATGTCCCGAAGGTAGTGGCTACTTAATACTGATGTTATCTTTAAAAACCAGAGGCCCGTTTTACAAATATGTCATAACTTTACGACGTCGTAAACTAGTTTAATGGGTTAATGGATTTGGTCCACAAATGCAAAAAATCGTTTGAAACTTTGCACTTTCCAAAGAAAAACAAGTTTCAAACGAGTTTTGTTGCATTTGGAGACCAAATTTATTAACCGAGTGACATGGTGTAGGACGTCATAGTAAAACGGGACCCAGTCCTACATGACAGACAAAATAACAATAACGTGTAAGGTCACGTAGAGGTAATCACATTGAACCAGACAATGCAACAAAAGTGATAAAGCTTCTTGTACATACAGGTTGTTTCAAAAAATATATCGCACTACTTTTTAAAACCATATTTTGATCTATTTAGCCCTATTTTTAAAGATATAAAAACTAATCAACTTAAACTGGTGGACGTGAGCAAGAACTGCTGTTACACAATAATTAATTAGGTCGATGAAATGGTAATTTTTCTACAGATCCAGTTGCTTTTGGCATTACTAAATATGTAATATGTTCTTATTATTATTTGTATTATGTCAATTATTATCTGGAAACCAACTGCATTTATTTACTTTCAGGTAGCATACACTACAGTTCAAAGCAATGGCTTCCATGGAATCTTACTATGTATAATCTATGGGAAAATTTGTTTATATTAATCATGTTTTAGGTTCCCAGCAAACCGGGCAAAGGCTGTCCTGTCTATTCGAGACTGTTAAAAACCAGGAGTCATGAGATCAATTGTTCTGCTGGTAGGTACTGATGTAGTGTGTTAGAGATGGCACTGTATCATACTGAAACTATGTTATTTCTTGCAGTTAAAATATGTGAAAAACGCCTTGTGTCGATTCACAAAGCTAGCTGAACGAAGCCATCGTCAATGGCTTAGGTTTATAAATGTCAAATCTCCTCAAATCACTGGAAATGTGTTCTTGTGCAAGCAGACATACACACATACATACACACATACATACACACAGACATGCATCTACAGTGCACATATTCGTGGTGGAGAACTCTTCTACAAGGCTGTGAGTGTATAATGCTTGCATCACCATTGCGTTGTCAGTACCAACAGATAATATCAGTAAAGCATACTTGGTAATATGTTTCAGTATGTGCCAACACACGATATATCCTTGTGTAAAAGGTTAAGTTTGAGGAGTAAATACTATCTATATTTGTTTGAGTAATGTTTGTTTTTAATATTTGCATTAAATAAAAAAGTGAATTATTTCTGTAGTGCAGTTGCAGTATGTACAAAAAAGTTATTGGGGCGATTCACAAAGCTAGCTTAACGACGTCATAACCTATTTCACTAGGTCACTGGCTTAAGTTTATGTCTAACACCTCAAATCACTGGAAATGTGTTCTTGTACAAGCAGATATACACACAGACATGCATCTAAAGCGCACATATTCATAGTAAAGAACTGTTCTACAAGGCTGTGAGTGTACAATGCTTGCATCACCATTGCTTTGTCAGTACCAACGGATACAATAAGTAAAGAATACGTGGTAATATTTTCATTATGTGCCAAAAAACGATATTTCCTTGTGTAAAAGGTCAACTTTGAGGAGTAAATACTATCTATGATGCAAAATAAAAACAAATATTGTTTATCACAAACAAAATATTTTAAGTTAGCTACGATGGTAAGTATAAGAGTGCAACTGCTCTGAAGCCCTGAAGTGAAACAATTTTCAAATTCTGCTTTAACTTTCAGAATCGAATGAAACTTCTCTGACAAATGAAAGAAGTACAATTTTTGTAGCTGCATGTGGTCGACAGTCAAGAATGTTTCGTTATTCTCCCCACAGTGGTATTGTTAAACCATACAGGTCTACCAAACTTACAAGCTTAAACATTCTTTGTTTAAATTTTGTGCCATCATTAAAAAGCCTTATTATAGCCACTAGTAAGTTAATATTGTTTTTACACAAATTAGACAGTGATAAAATTATTACTTTCAAGACAGGGCTTCTCTGTAACGGTATTGTTGTAGATGGTGACAAGGACATAATATTTTTATCTGCAAGGAAAACTAAAATGGGCATATTCAGCGTCTTGACAAATAGTACATTTTTAAGGCAAATTGTTCATACTAAATACGGGTTACCTCGTCTAGCACTTGATGCAAAACAAAAACTAATATACTTTACTAGCACAGGCAAAATTTGTTCAGTAAGCTACGATGGTAAATATAAGACTGTTACTGATCTTAAAACTCATCTAAGGGCAATAGTGTATGACGACGATTCCAAATTGTTGTACTATTATAGTCTAAGTTCTTTTTATAGACTTAACATTTTGTCTAAAAGCACGGAACATGTCATGAAGGTAGAACTAAGATCTCCAAACATGCTGTATTATGACAGGAAACTTTATTTCAGATCCAATGTCGCTACACATGTATTATTTGTGTATATGGACACAGTTCTTTTTAAGAACCATAGCATTGTTCTTAACAACCAATCACTCTTTGGTTTTGTCATTTTTTGTAAAATGCCTTAAAGGATGAGTAATGACATTCATTTTGTTTTTTAACATTTTATTGTTATTGATAGGCTGCCTTAATTTGGCAATAAAAATTGAAAACTGTTTATTTAGATTTAAAAAACAAAATATTGCACCAAGGAAGCGAAACAGACCGGGGCAAGTTAAGGGATCAGAGAGGAAGGAGGAGGGAGGATACCTTTTGTGGGTAGGGTAGGGTAGGGAGTGGGAAGGGTGGGGTGGCGCTGCCTAAGTTTTGGTTTGAGGAATAGTATTAGAGGGGATGTGTTACAGTTTAATTTCAAATAGTATTGTGGACTGAGTGCCAACACAAGGCCCTAATTGAAATCAATGGGGTCGCTGTTTTGGGGGTGCCTGATAATTTTAACTGAGGTACAATATTTGTTGATTTTGTTTACTGTGTATTTGGATTTTGTTTGCTGAGATGTAGGCAGTTTTTTTATATAATTTATGATTTTGAATTTTTGCTGCTTTGAAAGCTGTGTTCACTTGGAAAGTGGGACAGCGGTGGTGTTTTTCTGGGTTCTGGATTTGTTGGTGTAGAATCGGTATCAAAGTCCGTTTCTACTGTGGTGTAGAAGCTGTCATTATCAGTGGGAGTAGGTTGTGTTTCTGTTGTGGTAGGTTGTGTGGTGGGTGGTTTTGATGGAGATGGTTGGAGGAGAGCATATGGGTTCAATGTATTATTTTGTTGTGAAGGGGTTTGTTGGTGGGGAGGGGGGTTCGAGGGTATCAATGGGCTGTGGTTGACAAGGAATGGCCTAGGGTTAGAGTTTGTTGGTGGGGTGTGTGGGCTTGGGTTGGTTAAGGTTTGGTACTGGGTGGACGTTTATGAGTAGCCATGTTGAAAGTTATTGTAAATGACGTTTTACCTGCTGCCGTGGATTGTTGATGATAGTAGGTGTCGACAAGGTATCGGAGGTGGCTGGATAGCTTCACGCAAACAAGTGTGTAGCGACTTGATGTTATTCAACATGAGGACTGTGTAGTGGCGAGACGAGGTGAGTGACAAGTGTGGCCAGGGCTCTGTAGGCTGTATTGTCAGTAAGAGACGAGTGCGTTGATGGTTATGACTGTTGTTGTTTTAACATTGATTTTAAGTGCCCTTTTTAGCACAGCTGTTCTCGGACACCCGGGTGTAGCCATTACCCATTATTAAACCGAAGCTGTAAAGGTGGTAGCAAAACATTTGCCGGTAATTTGTAAATCTTAAAATTGGAATGGTTATGTGAAAAAAAATGGGAGATGGAGTGAGATATGGCTGATGTACAACGGTATATATTATGCAGACCATAATCATTTACAATAAATTGAGTCATAGTAATTCACAAAGATAAAAAATGAGTAATACATGAAACTAACAAATACAAACAATGAGAGTATACAAGAAAAGGATATACATGAGCAGGAGGTCGAGGTGAACGGGATTACCAGTGAGGGTTAACAAGGGGGGCAATAGGAGGGGACAAGTGAAACTAGAGGTATTAATTAGTCATGTACTTTAGAGGGCGAGATTAAGGGGGGGGGGGGGTGTAGGAGTAAGGGTTAACAAGGGATTAACCGCAGAGAAGAGTTAAGCCAGAAGTGTGATTGATTAGGATTTTTTTTATTAGTTTGTTGCATGCTAATAGGATGAAGTAGCCCTGGTCCCTGTTGATGGATGGGTTGTGTCTGCGCATGTGTATTGCCTCTGTCATGTTGTAATCATGTTTATTGTTTGCTAGTGTTTTGACACCTAATTGAGTCCTATTTGATGATGTGGTAAGCAAATATAGTGATCTGTTCTGATATGGCTGATATTGTGTCTAATTTCTTTGTGGATGCCGTGTGTTCTTTGATGCGCGTGTTGAGTGGCCTTGACATTTCCCTAATGTAGTTGCAGCTGATGTTAAAGACCATACCTTTTGGGTATTGTTGTTGTGTTCTTTGTTTCTTACCGTTAGCCTTGATGATGGGTTTGAGAGGTGTGGTCGATGTAAAATAGGGTTGGATGCCTGCTTGCTGTTTTAATAAGCGACTGATATGGTGTTGTGTTTTGCCAATGACTCAGAAAGGTGCAGGTTTGGACTTAGTTAGTTGTTTGTTTAGGTGCTGGGTTAAGAGTGGTACGATGACAACGGAATTTAGTGAGGTAGTAGTTTAGTTCTGATATTTCGGAGGTGTTGGAGCTCAGGCTCAGGCCGACCAGTATGTGTAGGTGTACGGTAGACAGAGGTTTGGATAGCGTTGTCAGTGGTGCGGGTGACTAGTACGTCAAGGAAGGGAAGTTGTGAGTTGTTTTCAGTTTTAATAGTAAATTGAATCCGAGGGTACTGATGGTTAAGGTGTTGGCACCTTTCCGCATCTCACTACCTTATATAAAACTTTATTAGTATGGGTATAAAACTAAATCATTTAATCAGATAATTGGTGTGATTTGCGAAAGCGTTGAGACTATACTTGGAAATGAATTCTATAAAGTTCTTCAAACAGTTTGGCTGGAATTCTATAAAGTTCTTCAAACAGTTTGGCTGGAGAGAGGAATGGTCAAACCTAAGGTGTGAAATATTATTGTCCCTAGAATCTTGCTTGACAGATTGTCTAGTCCACCGGTAGACCATACATGTCATAAACTATCTGTAACATGATAGTAGGACATGGTGACGTGGGGATCAGCAGAGCCGACTGGAACCATTCCGCAGTGTGCTGTAAAATATCATGTTAATCTTAATTGTAAACTTAAGTGTATATAACCTATATGTATAACATGAATTTGTATTACAAATAAAATATTACTTGTGATACATGTAAATACCAAATATACTTCTCTATATAAGTCATCTCATGTACAATTGTTGCTTACAAGTACCATGGTTGGAAAACGTATTGTGTATAAACATGTGTTATAGCTATCTTTATAGCTTTTGAGTATATAATAATGTACTATTTTGATGTCTTTTATGTCCTTATATGAGGTGTATACTTCTCTGTACCACAGATGTGACTTTAGAAAATAAAGATTTGTTATCTTCTGCAATGATTGTCGAGAGATTGGGAGAACACGTGTATGAAGGACACTGCTGTAACATCCATGTTATTATTTTACTTTACATTTTGTTGATTATTCTTGTAAACTAATTGTTAACAAACCTGTGTCAGTTGGGTGTATGGGTTGTACAGTAGCCATTGTACACCTGACAAGTCTGATATTGAATGCTGTTCAACTCGTTGAAATAGAAACGACCGTGTACTTTAATAAGTAACACAACATAACAAACTATACTTGTTGTAAAATGTGCACTTTCCAATGCTGTTTAACATTTAATGTTAACAATACACCCAACAATGCAAGTTTGTTATAATTTCATGACGTCGTTAATAATGTCATGAAGTTAATGCAAACAAAACTCGCTGTAAATTGTGCACTTTCCAATGATGAAAAGTGTACATTTTTCAATGATTTTTTGCCTTTGTAGACCACATCCATGAACCCAGTGACATGGTTTATGGCGTTTTTTTATGAAAACGAGGGCGTTTTGTTTCTAGTGAACTGGGATTAACGTTGTGTTTCAGTTATCTCAGGATGGCCACCAACATGGTGAGGTGATTCAGTGAAACCGTCAAACTTCAGCTTGTACCTGTGAACCAAAAGTATGACTGTGCTAGATCATTTCACTGCATGTAGATATGTTTTCTAACAGAGACATCACATCGAACCAGTACAATAGCTGACTGAGCTTGTCCCTGTATATCATATATTCACACACTTTAATATATTAGAAACGACCATGCTCTTTAATAAGTAACACAAAACAACAAACTATACAATTTATCGACTTATCTAAAGGTCCCTTGTTAAACTAAAATACTAAATGTAAAATTTGTTGTTATAAATCATAAAGAAGTATAAATGTTCTAGTATTAGACCAAAGGTAAGACGTCAAGAGACAACAAACGTTGCCGGACAAAGCATTTTCTCTCTTCTTTGTTTAATTATCAATACTCTTGCATTTAAAAACCCAACCAAATGTTATACTCAGTTATACTAATGTGTGAAATAAATAATTAGTATTTTCTTATTAATCATTTTGATTACATTAATCACCACTCACCTTTACAGTGGACATATAATCTTCTAGTTTGTACATAAGTTCAGGGTGTTTCGGGGCATTTGCTTGCTCCTTCATCCGGTTAATGATAAGGTCGGGAGGTTAGAATACATAGATAGTAAAGTTAGGTTCACAAGTGTTTAGCTACACGTATGTTTTAAAGAAATTTAGAAAAGTAAGACAAAACACGTAATTTTCCTACATGTTTGAATGATATATTCAGGGATATATATAGTATACTGCTGAGTCTTTTTTAGAACCGGGCCGGAGCTCCACACAGACGGTTATATGGGATACACAGATTCTCCTCGTGTCACCCAAGTCAAACAAAACAAGTATCCCGTATAACCTTGCAAGGCGCATCTGTATGATCGTATCCAACGTAGACACAAGAAACAAACGACTACAGGAACTTCAAAA
>JAULCD010129851.1:0-16984 GCA_032361085.1 Calliostoma canaliculatum
CGCCTACACGCCTTCCAAAAAAGAAAAAACACAGGCAAAAAGAAAAAACACAGGCTCACAGGTACACGGGATACGGCAGCTACACTGCCAGGCTGGGTGGCAGTCCCAAATTAAATCAAATACTCTTTGTTGTTGTTTGTTGCGGGTTAATGACCAAAAAAAGTAGAACAATCGAGTGACTTTGTTTAGTTTGTCAAGCCACAACGAGAAAAAGATGCAATAAATCTATATGAAATGAACATCTGAAACACATGGATTTATAAATGAAAGAATGAAGGAAATTTTGTCTGTGAAATTTGACTTGAGTGGTATTGCAGAGAAATCAGTACAGTTAAAATTTCTTCCTGAGTATTTTCAAGACAGTTTAACATTTTCGACATAAAAGTGAAGTACATGTGGCTAGCTAGATTATATAACTTTGATTGTTCGTTTTTGTGAGTGTTTTGTAATAGTGTGAACATTTAATCGTGTCAAATACACCATGTGTTGAAACACAGATTCAATACTTCAAAATGCAAAATTAAATTATACATCTGTTTTGAAATGCAAGATTTTATTTCCTAATGTGATCACTGCCTGGTTCTCCAAGCACTTAGGCAGCGTACATCAACAGCAAACAACCATAGGCTGTCAATAACACTGTCGTTAGTGATCAGATGGAGCGAAACTGTTTACAAGCTGCATACATTGTGAAGTCAACGACAAGCAGTGAGACCGCCTTTATGACCAGTTCACAGAACAGCACAACTGGATTGGTGTCACCAATATGTGTGTTGGAACAGACAGCAATGATTTTGTGTACTGTTTATAGACAAGTCGCGATTCTGTTTTCAGCTCAATGATGGCGTCATACTGGAGAGAGATTCACTGATGCCACAGTACGTGAATGTGATGCTTTTTGGTGGGGGATCAGTGATGGTATGGGGAGGATTCAGCTGGAATCACAGGACTCCTGTGTACATAATCATTAATCTGAATGCTGCCAGGAACTGTAATGAGATTCTTGAACCCCTGGTATTGTCCCCACTTCATCAGATTGATTAAGGTGCTATCCTTCAAGACGACAATGCAAGGCCTGCGCTTGGATTATCACTGACTATCACAGACAAAGGCAGATCACCGATATGCAATGGCCTGCTTATTGGCCAGATCTGGCTCTCATTGAACATCTTTGGGATGCCTTGAGAAGAGCTGTTAAAGCTAACCATCCACCTCCTGTTAATTTTCAGCAACTGTTTCAATCTATTCATTAGGAAAGAAAAGCAATTCTACAGGCAATACTGCAGCAGCTTGTACAATCTATGCGAAGATGATGTCAGGACTATTTTGCTTCCAGGGGTTGGCATCCCCGATATTGAGAGAACAGGATTATCTTGAACTAAACTGTGTGACTTTTGATTTATCGGGTACATGCAGTTCCTATTGTGTTGCTCTGGTCAGCTGTATGACTGTGTTTATTTCGTCTACAAAATGTCACCAATCTTTCCTATGTTCCGTACCTGAAGGCCAATGGAAAATTAGCTTTGATATTTGCACAGGTTGTGTTAAATATCTGCATGAGTTTGTAAGTTTTCTCCTACCAACTTGATTTTATGAAACCACTTTTTTACTACAATGACATTATACTGTCATCAGAGATGGCCAAATACATTTGAGGGTGGCAGACAACAGGTCTGGCAAGACCAGAGACTTTTCCAGACCTCAACCTGTCCTCTCAGACCTAACAAAACCTGTTACCACCATGTTCAGTGTTGTTGAACAATCACATTAGTTTATATTACCTCATTAATATAGATTATCATTATGTATTATTACTTGTTTTCATAATAATCACTTGCTAAAATCATTTGGCACTTGCTTTTTTCTTTAACGTTTATTTGAGTGAACATGCAGTGTTCACATTGCAATGTTATATTTTTCATGATACCAACATAATTCTACTATGCACATGTTACTTTTACTGTTTAGTGTTATGCTACGTTCTGATTCAGAATTGAATAAAATAAATGATTTTAAACACAAAATTGCTTGTTGAATTGTTTTATTTTGTTGAAACTTGTATTACTGAAATTGAACTAAAATTATATTTTGAGACTTTTTCCAAGAAAATTAAGAAAATTCAGTCTGTGGTAGATGAAAACTACATTGTATAATCTGTAAATTGTAGTGCATGCCAATGTTGCTATCAAACTTTGCTTTAAAACCGTTCAAATACTTAAGCTATGCATACCTGTAAATATATTATACTTAGTTTTTATAAATTTAAAATCATAAATAATGCTAAACAAAAACAACACAAATTCCTGAAAATACAGAATGATTTAGGCGCAGTTTTACTAGTCTATAGATTTTGCGCTATATAAATGCTATCTATTGTTATTATTATTATTATTATTATTCTACGACTGACTATAAAGCAATCAAGTCACTCCAGACATTTTCAGGAGATGTCTACCACTCTTCATTTGCTAGAACATCTCGAGTGGCTTGTCAATCTAAAAAAGTCCCAGTTGTCTGCTACCCAGGGTCTCCAATATATCAGCATTCACTTCAAGACAGCTGTCAATCTGGTTGTGATCCCCCAATACTGATGGGATTAGATCATTAATAGCGTTCCCGATCCTTTGCATGAGGCTACTAGGACTGTTGACATTGGCCCAGGGCCTCACTTGTCAAGTGCACCTGCATTTTCTGCAGAGATTTCTCTATCCTCACTTGTTGTTTCCGAACAGTCGGATATTACTGCCTTACCATCACATTGTCATTTGGAGTGGTGGCTCTAGCTGTCAAAAGTTTGCGAAGGTGTCTCTATGATGGTGCCTCTGTTCAAGTCAAACCTGTTCATAGACGCTTCACAAGAAGGCTGAGGAACCTCCTTAAAAGATGAACAGGTCTCTTATTGGCCAGCCAGAACCTGGTTCCCAGAACTACTACAAGTTGTAAACAGGCCACTGTTCACCCTGCCATTCTCTTACATCCTCACAGCAACAACCTCCATCTGGGGATAAGAAGAAACTTCCAACTTTACGGTAGGGACTGTTCAAAGTCTGCTTGATCAAGAAGGGTTACTCGGCTAAGGTTGCAGTGCTTGTCTCATCAGCCCACGGAGTTACGACCTGCAAGCTGCATTTCAAGGTTTTGTTCCATCTTTATTGACTCCTCCTAATGTGGCTAACTTCACTCGTCTCATCGTCTCATCTTTTTGACTATCTAATCTTTTTTGGCGGTGATCACCTCAGTTTTCCCTTCTCCTACAGAGACATTCTCACTAAGGTTTCAGAAATTTAGAAGCTTCTCTGGAACTTTGCGATAGAGGATCAAACTCCAAAGTTTCGACCTCTAGCTTAGGATCTTAATATCATTCTGCAAGATCTTACAAGCGACACCTATGAACTTCTGGAATTTTTCTTCTTTGAGCTACTCTCTCAAAAAACAGTTGGTTTTTTTTATCTCCTTGGCCAATGTGGTTAGGGTGTCTGAAATGCATGCTATCAACTATGGTTTATTCCTCGGCAATATCCACCTTGGCCTTCGATGGGATTTTCTTGTAAAAAATCAGCTTCTGGTTCAACTGAATGTTTCACATTCCACCACTTTCCGCTTTCACCACTTTCTGGCGATAGTGCTGATCTCCCAGTCTCTTCCTCTACATTCAACGTTCTGAATGTCAGCAGGAATTTTGTTGTTTGTTCATTTCTTTGTCTGCTTCATTCAAGTCGGAGATCACTCGCAATATGATTTCCAACTAGCTGTGGGCTGTGATCCTAAGAGCATATGAAGCACAGAGGTTGGACCATCCTTCCTCTTCCTATTCCCACAAAATTTGAATGGTTGCATCCACTTTGGCCCTCCATGATAATTGCTTCCTTTAAGCTATTGTGGAGGGCTGTTTTTGAAAATCAACATCGGTCTTTGCATCCCACTACTTGAGGGACATAGATAGAAGATTGGGCTGGCATACAACAGTTTGGTGCTCATGTCGTCGCACAGCAAATTGCCAGTGCTCAACGCAAATGACTTTTTGGTGTATGTTTTCTTGCAATTAAACTTTGATAAATGTTTTTCATTCTTGTTTTCATTGCTGGGCAGTATTATTCATCCATGTTTTGCTTATTTATGGTTTTGAGTTTATTTGGTAGTCAATCCTACACGACAACTTAACCATATCATACTGCACATACAATATTGTTTTACTCTGTGGTCAGCCATACTTTTGGGTTATCTTCATAACACTAATTATTATCGCAATGCGAAGAACGGAAGTTGGGTAGTATGTTTTTGTTTACATCCACCTGCGTGCGCACTCATGTCCACCCAAATTTTTACTTTTCTCTTTGCAACGCTCATGACAAGAGCTTGCGAGGAATGTGTCCGTGGGATCAATTTTTTATTTTATTTTTTCTATCCCACATTTACTAGACAGTCATTCTATCTACGTTAGTAGTTTGTTTTCCGTTTTTTGTTTTAAAAGAAATTGGCTACCTGGTGTGATTTCCACTTGAACTGTTCGTTCCCACGTCAGTGTTGCCTTCGTGGCAAGGCGTGTCCTGTTCATCATGGCCGAAGATGGACTTGGTGTTTCTTTCTAAGTGGACCCCCACAGATACTGCCCTGCCTGCAAGGACCTGGTTTGCTTCTCGTCCTTACTTCAGTCACGTGACCAATCTTGCTCGAGATATTGCTAGCTGACAACCAGTGGGATGAAACGGTGGTCTGAGTGGCGTCTGTCGACTGCAGCGGTTTTCAGCCGCTCAGTTGACAGATTCGGGGTGTGTGGAGGCGAACGCTGTCATGCGTCCCCCCTCGGCTGACTGCTCGGTCATCATATCTCCCATCGAGTCACAGGCTTTCAAGGGTAGAGAGAGCGACGGAGATGATAGCACAGACGAGAGGGTAATGCCAGCGAGATTTATTTCTCGTCTGGTACTGTCAGTGGGTTATCCCGTGACAGGTCCCCTCTCCGGCGTATGTACAACGAGAGGGTGACACCAGTGAGAATTATTTCTCGTTTGGTAATGTCAGTGTTTTTTCCGTGACAGGTCCCTTCTCCGACGTATGTACAAACGAGGGGGTGATACCAGCAAGATTTATTTCTCGTCTGGTACTGTCAGTGGTTATCCCTTGACAGGTCTTCTCTCTGACGTACGTTCAGACGAGAGAGGGATACCAGAGAGATTTATTTCTCGTCTGGTACTGTCAGTGGGTTATCCCATGACAGGTCCCCTCTCCGGCGTATGTACAACGAGAGGGTGACACCAGTGAGAATTATTTCTCGTCTGGTAATGTCAGTGTTTATTCCGTGACAGGTCCCTTCTCCGACGTATGTACAAACGAGGGGGTGATACCAGCGAGATTTATTTCTCGTCTGGTACTGTCAGTGGTTATCCCTTGACAGGTCTTCTCTCTGACGTACGTTCAGATAAGAGAGGGATACCAGAGAGATTTATTTTCTTGTCTGGTACTGTCAGTATCCCATGACAAGTCCCTTTTCTGATGTGTCAGTGATGTCACATTTATGTCTGCTCCCCAGGGTTTGGGGTAGTAAGAATGTGCCCCACATTTTTGTCTTTTTGACATAAGGGGTTGTTGGATTGTGGGGTCTTCAGTCTACTTCGATGTTGCAACCACCTATACGTTGATGTCAACCCGACACTTCCACCGCTGGTGACGATCACGAGCCAACACCAACGCAGTCGTCTGTGACGTCGTCATCAGTTTTAGTAAATTCATCGACGTCGTCTTCTCTACCACCGACCGCCAACCTCAAAGCAAACTGCCACACCCATTTTGGGGACAACATTGTTGACTACGGTATTGATTATCACGGGAGCGACTTCGATATTGTGTACAGTACAGCGCTGCATGGAATGCGTGCCATTGTACTGTTTATATTGGTTTTCAACTTTACATATTATGCACCTACTGACGAGGGAGTCAGCGCTTTAGCAGATACGAGGTTCATGAAGGAAATATGCACACCCTTCTTCGATTGTCGACCAGGGGCAGGTGCTAGGCCGTACCCAGCAATGACCAGGGATAAAAACTTCGCTTCTCTCTCGCCTACTTGACGGATCACGGGACATTGTCACTGGCGATACTATTTGTATCACTTTCTACTCGTGTTTGGGGAGTGCGGGGAGCGTCTCTTAAAATGAGATCTTCGACTGTCTCAATGAGAGTTGCAAATCTTAGGAGACCGAGGTCTCTGGTTGATCATCCTCCCAAGGTGCGTTTTCGGCCACAGGTATTTGCACAGGTGATAAGTGAAGAAGAAACAACTGGGAACGGCGAGGAGAGAGCGACAGTTTGTTTTCTATCATGTTTCAATCATCGGGTTTTTTTTTCTTCTTCGATGATTCTTCCGCTTGGGTTGTTGCTGCCGTCACCAACGTTGTCTACATCATACATGGTACTTATGCTGTCGTAGATGTCTACTATGCACAGACGATGCTATGCACTGTTGGTGTTTTTTATTTTCCCAACTGTCCGTGTGTTTCCACTCAAACCTTCTACGGCTTGTGTGGATGTTGTCGGCACCCATGTTGTCTACACTTTCAATGGTGCCTATGCTGTCGTAGTTGTCTAGTGCGCACCGATGTTACGGCGCCCTGATGAGGCTGTACACTGACGATACTACGTACTGGCGATGTTTATCTTCAACTGCCTTGGGTATTTTTCTCTAACAAATCTACCCCTGCTTGTATCGATACTATCGGCGTCAACATTACCTATGCCATTGATGGTACTTGTATCATCTAGATGTATCGATACTGTAGGCACCAACGATGGTTACACCATCAATGGTACCTATGCAGTTGTTGTTACATAGGTCGTTGCTGTTACCATCGTAGATGTTAACGCACTTACGATGCTGGATAACCTACCTTGGCTTGTATCGATACTATCGACGTCATCGATGTTATCGATGTCTACGTCATTGATGGTACCTTTATGGTAATATGGATATCTTCGCATGTATCGATACTGTAGTTACCTACGATGTTTACACCATCTACGGTACCTATGCAGTTGTTGTTACCTATGTCGTTGTTGTTACCACCGTCTCTTTGCCCGTTGTTAGGGAAGGATAGCGGTGGTGAGGTTGTTCTACTCCTTTACCCTATATGAATTTAGCAGGGTAAGCGGTGCTTATGACCTATCTACTATATTCGCAAGACATGGGTACGACGGGGTCTATGATTCCAGACATATTGGAGTTTCCCCGAGTGGTTAATCTACCGACATGGGCGGTTTTTCCATGGACAGTTACATGAGAACTGTGTTAACCATGGTTTATGCTCCACCGCGCATGTCAATACCGTCGTCTACGATGTCTTTTGCGTTGTTGTTCTCTATCATCAGGTCGACTGATGGGGGTCATCGGTGGAGAAGGAGACCGCAACAGGCTTCTGGGCAAAAGAACTTCCAGCTTCACGCGTGGGGTTTTGTGGTAAATCTTGCTCTTTAAGAAAGGATACTCGGTTTAAACTGCAGACTTAGTCACATCAGCTCACAGAGTTGCCACTCGAAAGCTGTATGTTGACAGGTGGACAGTTTCGCCACTTTCGCTAGAGCTAGAGTTTTTTCAACCCGGCGGTGGCTACGTCATCCCTAGTGACAAAGTTTTTATTGCATCTTTGTGCGTCTTGGCTTTTGAAGGGATTATGATCTCTACTTTCTTGGCTGCGGTAGTTTTCAGAGTGCCTAGCCCGACAGGCGGCAAGTTGACGAAAATTCCGGAGCTGCTAAGGATTCTACGCGCATTCACAGTGGAAGATCTATCACGTAAATTCTGCCCTTTAGCTTGGGACTTGTCAGCTGCGTTGCAGTGATTGCTAGCGATACTTACAAACTGCTAGAGGAGGTAGCCTTCGGTCTGTTATCCCTGGAAATGGTTTTCCTTCTCTCGCTCACTACAGTGGCGTGAGTGTCGGAAATCCGCAACATTGATGTGGGCAAAATTACGTTCGACCAATGTGATCATGGAATGTTCGATATCTCTCCCTGTGTCCAGTCCGAGCACTTCGTCGGTTGTTCAAACCGCTCTTAACCATGACGAGGACCGATGTGAGTGGGAATACTACTTACTTTTGGTTGAGAACGGTCATACTGAAAGCATATGAGGCGCAAGGACTGAGTCCACCCACTTCTTCACACCCGCATGAGCTTCGAGCAACACTGGCCCTCCATAGTAATTGTTCATTACTGTCTATTATGGAGGGCTGTTATTGGAAATTAACATCAGTGTTTGCGTCTTATTATTGGACAAACTTTTGCAGATGTACAGGGGTTGCATCAGTTTGGTCCCCTTGTTAAAGCGCAGTAACGGTCGAAAGAGTGACACTAACGTGTCTTACGTCACTGCTCTAGTTTCATGCTTGTTTCACTAATTAAAACAGGATGAATTTATTCCTCTGCTTTGGTTTTGTGTTGCATGCTTACAGTACTGATTTTATTAATTCTGGGATTTGAATCTACTCTCTCCCCATTATTAATTCGCACTGTGCAATAACCAGTTACTCTAGCACTAAGTGTCTGTTTTTACTGTGTTACATCGCTGGCCACATCGGGATAATCAATTTCAGTTAAATTCGACAGAAAGTGGATTGTTTGTACAAAGTCGTATGACTATCAGTACACAGTGTGGCCTTGACTGTTGACCTCTTTTGTTTATCATAGGCTGGTGCGTGATTAGTCGCTGTGTCATGCGGGGGCATATTGACTGTGTTCGATGTATGTGGCGAGTAGACCTAGTATCTCTCTGCCAACCTCCCGGGGTTTTTCGTGGGATTCGACACAAAAGTATGGCTGACCACAGAGTAAAAAGATGAGATTTTTAGATTTAAACCATTGTTTTCTATCTCTGTGGTCAGACTACTTCTCTGAGCATCCACTGAGGACTGAAGTGAAGTGTTACTATTACAATCACAGTATTTGTTGCAAATGTCTAATTAGGATTTATTAAAAAATTTCTTACCTGACCAGGGAAGTTGCAGCAACTCATGATTCATGATGTCTGTCCAGTGGAGATTGCCTATCAAACCCTGTTTCCTAACTAAGGTGAGATTAAAAGAGATAGACATTAGACTTGTCATAGTCTCCTTCAGCCAATATTGCTGCATGTGCATCAGCAGTACGTGACCATTCTTCGAGATGAATGGGAGAGAAGACATATCATCTGTCATAGTTGGCATGTTGCACCTGTACGGCATGACTGTATGACACAAGGTACCACCGTGTAGATGGACGATAACTTTTTATCATCCACTCTGTAGCCTGTTTGTTTGGCGTATGAGACGTAGTCATTGTCTACAACAGGTATGTCCGCGTGATAAGGTGCCCCTTGCAGGGGGTAATTTGCCAAAGTAGCTAGCCTGTGCAGCAAAACTGACCTTAGACAGGTTCAGCACAGGCATCTTCCAAGGCCTTGACCTGGTCCTTCAAGTCAGCCGACGGAAGAAGGAAAACCCGCTCTCCCATGTAAACGAGGGGTTAGAATTGTCTGAGGAGACCTGGGGATAAAAGTTTGGCAAGACTTTCCATAACCTTAGCATTGCAGACTAAATAAAGCTCATAATTCATCCTTCTCTATCACCTAGTTGTGGTGGTTGATGGGTTGTAGGAGGAACAGTGCGGCTGCAGCTGGCTCGGTACTTCCCGGGTTGGATATAGTAGCTGAAGGACCAGGCGTTCTCACAGACAATGCCTGAGCTCTACCATACTCAATTGGCATGTGCTTCAGAGCCAGGGGTATGCCTGAGGTGTTAAAGTAGGGTATGCGACCCTCGTAGGTTGGGGTATGTCCTAGGCGCTTGGTACACTGTCCCTGGCCTAAGTGTACGCTGTTGGTAAAGGGTTTGACACAGCAGTGCCGTGCGCTTGTGCGAGCGTAGGCACGCTTGCGTACCTCATGTATGGCTGCAGGTGCGCTAGCATACGCCGAAAAAATGTAGCTGCACCAATGTTCGCCTATTTAGGCATAGATGTGCCAGCGTATGCTTGAAAAAGTATAGGCTTAAGGTGCATAGGTGCAGGGGATGGCGTAATGTCCATCTGGCATAGTGCCAAACCTGCAACTAGAGGCACTTATGGTGGACAGTATTGGGGGCATCAGTCCGTGTCATAGTTGTTCTCAGGAACCTCTGGGTCACCTGACGAAATACCACTAACAGTTGTGGTAGGAGATTGAAGTGTCTGTAAAATTTCAGTACCTGCAGTCTCAATAATTTCTCCAGTACTCCAAGTCTTCTTTGTGTTGATATTATCTATAGACTCCAAAACTTGTTTAACAGTCTTTTTAGCTTTCTTAAAAATGCATTTCTTGAGAGCCTGCAATAAGAAGTAAAACGTTAGCGTCTAATGCCGCACATTCATTATGTTTTCATATCACAAACACTATCCACACAATCGGGGCATATCGAATATGGATTAGACAAAGAAAATCTTAAAAAGCATTTTCTACAAAAAACTGGTTTCAGCAACTACTTTAGACATATTAATATTAAATAATGACCACAATAATGCAAAAAGAATACTTCCCCATGCAGAAAATAACAACAGAAAACAATTGTAATCAGAGCGTCCCTCTCCCATGCCTCTTCCTCTGGGGTTAGTAGAGAAGGAATGAGAAACCAGTATGGCGGCCAACAAGTGGCCAGGTCTACACATGACCAGGTATCCACATGAGTAGAGTAATCTTTATTTCAGGTCGCAATTAGGAGTGATTTTACTCTTGCTACCTTCCCAGCCAAATGTAAACAGAATGGTTTCTTTGTAGATGGATAAATAAGATTTATTTGACTTGTAGCAGTACTTTTATAGGTTTCTTTATGGACTTCTATGTAATACACAAGTTCGTGGGTTCCTATAATGCTTGGTACATACTCTGTGAATGTTTTAGTGGTTATAGTAACGTCAATCTTGAGAGTTATGTCCCTTAGATTACAGCCAGGTCATCCATTTGTTGTTGCGAAAGAAACGCTCTTGATGTTTCTCTCGGTTATTTAATTGAATAATAAAAAATAGGCCCCTAAACTTCAAACTTCAAGTAAATAATTAGCTAAAATTGATAAGTTATCAAAACTGTTTGGTATTAAATGACGTCAACATCCAATGTCTTCATAAGTGCAATTCATCAGTTAGTCTACTGGTCGTTTGTATGGATTTGAAAAAATTTCCATCTTGTACAACTTTATAATCAATAAAACAAATGTTGATTTATTGCAATATTCATTTTCTTGTGACGCTTTTCTATACGTCATTACTGTCATTAAAACGGGATTCAATCACTGCTGCTTGGTGTATTTTCATAGTTTAAGTTTAATTGAATTTAATTATAAGGAGTGACTGTGTAATTTTTTCGGTTCATTGAGGTATGAATCTAAAAACCGATGAGCAAACTTATGTATGAATCCGCTGCACAGACAATCCCTATTTACAATGTATAGTTTTTATCCCCCCTGTTCGTCCATAATCATTCCTTTTCTGGGGCAGAAATGAAATACTGTTGAATATTTTTCAACAAAACTTTACAGACAGATCAAGCAGGTGCTGAATTTGTGCCTTTTGACACTTTAGAAATTTTGTGACTTTTAGTTTTCTCGGTTTCCATGGAAACAGTCTGAAAAAGAAGAACATTTTGTTTCCAAAGCAAAACTAACAAACAATTCAAAAAATTTCAACAAAACTGTGCAAATAGATTAATCAGGTGCTAATTAAACTAATGCCTTTTGATAGTTTAGGAGTTTTAAGATTTTGACTCTTCTCAGTTTCCATGGAAATGAACTCAAAATACAGATTTCCTTTTCAAGCAAAACTAATCAAAATGCTAAAATTATTTAAAAAGAATGTTACAGATATATCAAACAGGTGCCCTTGTGAAGTTTATTGCCACTTTAGGAATTTTGGGGATTTTTGTTTGTCTTGAAATGTCTCGAAAAGAGTAAACCTTTAGCAAAACTGTACATGGACCACAAGGATGTCCTCTTTTGATGACTTGTTTTGAAAATTATATGATATACTTACATATGTTTACTCTGTAATAATTAAAACTTACCAAAATTATTTCAGATGCAGACCTGATATGGAAGTTGTTCTTGATATTCCAACACAAAAGTGGCTGCCCATTTGATTCTGGATTCTACAGTGTTTGCTGCTGATTCTACAAAAGCTACGGTTACCATGTCGTGTCCGTGGTTGGCTTATAAGTGTTTCAGGGAAAACCTGATCAAAGAAATTATTATTAATGTAAAAAGTTGTTTTCTGAAAGTAAAGTTGCTAAATAACAGATTTGTTGTGATCATATGTCAACCTTCAAATGCAGAAGCCCAAGTATGCCCTGCATATCCAAAGGACAATTTAGTGGCCATTTCTCAGGACGAGCTTGTTCATTATCTGTTGTGCATAAAAGTATTCAATCCAGCCTCCACATTTGTTAAATTAACACAAAATATATTGCACTTGCACAAATTTCCCTGAGGGATCTGGTATGCATATTTCGTGCATTCTCCAAAAAACAAAATCAAATACATTTGTGTCTCGTATGTACGGACACTTACGTTTTTTACTAAAATCGTCCGGATAGCAAATTTCTGGATAACTGGATCGAGGACTAACGGACCACTTGTAGATGTTTCTGAACATACACTACAAACAATGAGATTTGGTTCAGACGTAATCTTTAATCAATCTTACAACATAGAAAATGGACATACATGTATACCAATGATAAGTCTTCAATTAATATAACATAACATAGAAAATGGACATTGTTGTTTAGACGTGTTTGAAAAAATCTGTCATGGATTTTTGCACAGGCTTGGTAGAGTAATGTGAGGATTTACATAAGTTAAACATCTGAGTTAAAGTCATTACCAAAACAACGAGGATGTCTCGCCTTGCCAATCACGAAAGGTTTAATCTTAATCAAACCATCTGCATTTGCACACAAAGCTACACTGATTTGTTCTTTGAATCGCTTTGGTTATTTTTTGCTAATTGCCAGTAATTGCCAATCATTTACTGTTGTTAATTGTCTGTCAGCTGTTGGCTGCTTAAGTTTTGAGATGCGAGACAACTCAGTGAAAGTTGTGTGTAAACATACTCATCTGAACTGTCCGGTTAAGAGGACAATTTTGTGTGTAATTTAGTGTTTTGTATGTAAAAATGACTGTTTGGATGCGGATTTCCGAATAAACAAGTAATTTTACATCGCTGAGAATTCGTTTCAAGCAAAATTCGTCCGGAAAGCGGGATTTCCGGAATATCTGGAGCCCGTATATATACGAGACACAACTGTATCAGTATTAAAACCAAGGCCACAAACTGTCATAATCACAAAATGAAGTAACAAAATGACTGGTAAATCTGAGACACAATACTATATTTCTATTGTATAACTTATAAAATAGTTGCCAGTATAAATATGGAACATTATGGCGGGGGATATTGGTGACCATATATCTGTAGCATTACATTCCCCATCATTGCAAGCTTCAGTTATGTCCTTTTCATGGACAAATAGTAGGCTTGGATGCTACACGGCCTTATGGGGGGAGATCCCACATATATTTTTATGACATGGGGGATTAATGGTCGGGTCTAAATATGTCAATGTGTTGCATGTTTTTTTTAGATAAACTTGCTGATATTAAGGAAAAAACATATGGTCACATCTATATACTCGATTAAATAGTTTATTACTAAAACTACCAATTAAATATTAACACAAACATTATTATTATTGTTATTTTATTGGTTTTCGATTTTCAATATTTTTTTTTCAAAACAACAACAAATTTCATGATGCAATTACAAGGCCAGAAAGGCAATAGGTATTGACAAGTCCATAGAAACAGATATAAAGCAAGTAAATAACAGAGGCAATAACCAACAAAACAGGTATGACGACCTGAATACACGCCTCAACACCATGTGGAATAGACCAGATCAACCACTGTTGAGGAAGTGCTTGCCGCTCTCTTTTCAGGAGTTCCTCAATGTGATACAGGTGTTGTGGATGCACATTCTTACAGTAAACATACCGAAAATATTCCAAGCATGTTTTGTAGAATTGAGATCGAAAGACTTCGCTGGCCATGGCATATGCTTGATATGCTTATTCTGAAGTTCCTGTGTCACAACTCTTGCTCGATGTGGGCGAGTATTATCATCCCTAAAAATTAAGTTCTGACCCATTTGTTGTGCCAAAGTAGAGACAACGAGTCTGATCACCTCATCCCTGTACTGCAGCCCAGTCAGAGTACCCCTCCTGAACACAATAATAAGTACACTTATAATGCGCTGGATCCACACCTTAGTATGCTCAAAGCACCTAACACTAGTGTCCAACACCAATGACTTCCATACCATCAAGCTCCCTACTCCGAAACAGCCGCAGTTTGCAACCTCTCCAGACACGTACACAGTCATTATTAAAGTCCAACCAAAATCTGGACTAATCTCTGAAAAGGACATTGCACCATCTGTTGATGAGCCTGGCTATGTCTTGGGTGAGTGAGTGAGTGAGTTACTGTTTGACGTCGTTTTCAACAATTTTTCAGTTATATTGTGGCGGCAAGATTTTACAGCAGGAGGAAGTCTGCATCACCAATATGGTTATGCAGTGAAACCTGTGAGCTTCGGCTGGTACCTGCGAACCAAGAGTGTTACTGTTTTACAACATTGCAATCTGTCCTTACTGTATGTTGAAATGTTTTCAACTCCAAAAATGATGCCCAAGCCCCTGGGCGGTATTCGAACCACGAATCTCTTGGTCCGAAGTCCAGCACACAAATCACTGCACTATCCCGCCCCTGTCTATGCCTTGGACACATGTTGATGTGCTGCAGGGGTCTTCTTGACCTTAGACTACCTGCATGAAGTCTGTTGTGAATCGTCTGGGTGGAGATGTGACATCGATTGACATATTAAAGGTCATTTTGGAGGGAAAATGCAGACAAGATTCAGCAAACATCTGTCTTTCAGTTAGTGTCTTGGTATTGTGAAACAGACCTTGAGTACGGTGTACTTGGAACTGATAAGCCACAGCACATTGTATCATTCCACCTTCAATCATACCAACTGCCCTTGCAACTTCTGTAGGTGCCAGATGTCTCACCATGATGGAATTGACGGTTACAGCCTACCTGGCCTAAAATTTACCCCTGATAAAACCCACTTAGCCTAATAAAGGTCTGCCACACATAATTAATTAGGTAATTAGAGTGTAAAACAAGAATGGGAGAGGCCACTGATCAGTGAACGGGGGTCATTGTTTTTTAAGCATTGAGCCTACTTTTTTATGTCATTAAAAAGTAACGGTATGGACAAAAAGATGTGATGGTCAGGGCAAACCGTAACAAACTTGTAATTCATTAATACTTTTAATTTTTTTTTTATTATTCTTAATTGTTTGTATTTTATGTTTTAAAGATTTATATCAAATACTGTATTTTAAAGCAAGATGAGTAGCCACAAAAACATAAGTTATACAAATATTTATATTTCAAATTGTCATTATCAATATCTTAGCAGATTTTATACTTTCATAATTTCAAACACTTTGTTGGCTAAAAATGTAAAAATATTATTATATGTCCATGCCGTTACGCAAAATGTCCTTACAGTTAATGGTTTTCATTTAGAATCATAAAAACATATCACCCAACTTCATAAGGATTATTTTTTCAAATGATTTTCACTAAGAGAACATTAAAGTGTCTTTTGTGTTTATTATTTTCAGTTATCTGCTGCATTTAAAAAAATCTACACTTATTGTAAAAAATGTCCATATCGTTACCGAACATAACAAACTATCATGGTGCAAATGTGAAAATATTTCTTTATTGCAAAACTACTTATCAACTCTTCACCTTTTGTAGAATGCAGCATAATGGCAAAATAGAGCATGCACATCACTGAACAGTTATATTTATAAGTTTTAAAGGATTGGTCCTGACCGTTACTATTTGTGTCCAAACCGTTATGAAGAAAGTCCTTATCGTTACGACTCGTAAATAATAAATTATAATATTTACCAAATTTGTTGGAATAAACACTTACACATGAACACCACAAATATGTGGCCTTTCATAATACTTTTTGTAAACTTTTCAAACATAATTTTGGATTTTTCAGTTAGAAGCTAGTTTGATGTTACATATTTTCTT
This sequence comes from Calliostoma canaliculatum, assembly GCA_032361085.1. Classification (NCBI taxonomy): domain Eukaryota; kingdom Metazoa; phylum Mollusca; class Gastropoda; order Trochida; family Calliostomatidae; genus Calliostoma; species Calliostoma canaliculatum. The sequence continues at coordinate 16,170 of JAULCD010129851.1, forward strand.
TTTAAATAAAGTTTAAACTTTGTTTTCTTAAAGTTTATTGAATTGAAAGATAAAAGTGTCATATTAAATGAAAAATTATAATTTCTGATTTATGCTTAGTTATATCTATACTGGTTTATTATCGTAACGGTCAGGACAAATTTGATCATCGTTAATTAAATTTGACTAATTAAGTAGATAATTAAATATGATTAAGCTTGCGTTTTTCTATTTTTGAAAACAGTTATGTTTTAGGTGTTCTTTACAATAAAACTTAAACCATTAATGGAAAGTTTGTTTTCTATCATTTGACGATTGAAAAAGTGACAAATTTTGAATTGACTCATAAAACCCATAGAAATCTTAAGTTTCCTATACATATATATATAATCCATCAAACCCCTACTTTGGTTGATAATAGACCAGTCCAACAGTAATCCACCCTAATACCCTAAAACCAATAAGGCATGAAATCCCACATAGCCTAATGAATGTTACCTACTTAACTGAATAATTTTAGGCCAGGTGGGATGACACCCTTTTCGCGAACACCAAATGCTATCACTGAATTTCAGTTGTTCGTGCACACAGCTTCTATATTTATATTGTCAGAAATTTCAATATAGTTTGTCTTGACCGATAGTGATTTAGATTATTCTCTGGAGTTGATATTGTTATTTAAGAAGATCTCACAGTGTGTTCAAGGTACGTTAGAATATATGAACATCTTGTTACAAATAAGATACTATTGTTTGGCCTGTGTCCCTGATTATAACAGGTAACTGCTCATGTAATTCGAGATTTAAAGGATAAAGTTGCCTGTCAGAACTTTTTAA
>JAULCD010129852.1:0-11253 GCA_032361085.1 Calliostoma canaliculatum
GTACGGGACTCAACCACGCAAAGTGATAGAATAGTCACTTTTTCAGATAGTGTGATCCTAAATATAACATAAAAGTTAGTCTACAGTAGTTGAGTTATAATTCTAAATTGAAAATAGTGGTAAGCACAGAGATGCGTATGTCATCTTTAAAAGGACAATAAAGTAAGACATGTTTCTCGTTTTCTACAGTTACAGCAGAATTTGTAATTACGTTGTGTTGCAGGTATTGGAGGTTTAGCGAATCTGTCGGTTTTAATTTCAAGGGCAAGGAATACTGCAACATTGATCTGGGTCTAAAATGCATGATGTTGAGTCTTTTGCAGATTGAACACAGGACATTATTGTAAAGTGATCATATTGCTTGTAACAGATTGCCATTAATTCCACACTCTATAAATTTAAACCATAATTGATCTCTATTTACACTGTCAAAGGCTTTTTTAAAATCAACAAAACAACTAAAAGTAGATTTGATTTACATTTTTCCAGTTGTTCACTGAACTATAAATACTGTGTACGTGATCAATACATGAGCGACCCTTTCTAAATCCGTTCTGCTCATCAACAAGTATATTTTGTATCTCAATATATCTATACAGTCTGTTGTTTATTACATCAACATATATCGTGGAGGGACTCGACAAGATTGTAAGTGGGCGGTAGCTTCAGGCGTCATGTGTGTCAAACTCCTTCCCATTGTTAGGTATTGATTTTATTTGACCTCTGTTCCATACCTCAGGGGCACTTCCACTCTGAAAGCTGTGTGAGATGAATCTGTATAACAGTTCCACACTAACGTCATTTTGTAACACTTGGTATATAATCCAACCCAGCTGCTTTACCAATTTTAGCTTCTGTCAATGGCACATCTTACTTCCTCTCTTGTGATAGGAATGTTTAAGAATGGGGTCTGAATAACGATATCATTTGTATTGGTCGAACTGAGTCTTGATTTATTATAATTTAGGCGGTTGTCATCAATGTCAGCTGTGTCTGTCTCACTATACATAGTCCCATAACCATCTTCCCAACGCTTGATGACAGACTCCTTGTTGTTTGTTACGGACCCATCTACTGCTGTCTTCCATCGCCTGAGCTAAATTGTCTCTCTTCGTCTGTTGATACAATTGTCCGTGTTAAAAATGTCCTGAAACGTACCAGTCGGGCATAGTAATTCCACACTCCTGAATAATGAAACTGTCATGCATGATCATACTGCATTTGGTGTTCATTTGCACATGGATATTTAGTTTTGTTGTGATGCTCGATTTCCATTAGCCTTTAGACAACAAATTGCCAAACTAATGCCAATGCCATTGTGTTTTGACAAAACATGATCATAGGTAATGTTTTTACGGGGTGCTTAACATTTCTGTCTCTCACAATTTAGATACAAAATAATAACCGTCAAAATTGAAACTGAGCTTGAAACAATATACAAAACACGTTGCATGCCATATGCAACATAACCACGCTATCCCCTGCTCCCACCCTCTCACTCTCTCTCTCTCTCTCCATGGTGTCATCTTACACATTTTTGTTTCATATCAATTTGTTTTTAGAATGAAGGCAATAGAATTGCCACTCGATATATCGCCCCGACATCAAACATACGTCAGTGCAATTAGGCAGATGTATTGGAGCGACTGGGTACCAGTTATTGTTACTTTTTAGTCTAGGTTTTGTTTAAACTTTAAAGACAGATGAAGGTGTAGGAAAATAAGACGGGACTGTTTTATGATGCTAACATCAACAAACACGATCGTTTGGTAATGGGGGTAACGATACCGGTCTTTCTTACGGGGATGAAATCCTAAACGTGTATGTGAGACCCCGCGCTGGTCCCGTGGGTCCTGACTTTGTCCTTATGGATGATAACGCCCAACCACACCGTGCTAGAGGGGTGGACCACTACCCGAAATAGGAAACACTTGTGTGTATAGAAATGCCTGTGTGCTCACCTGTCAGAAACCCAATCGAACATGTCTGGAACAAGCTTCAGGTTAGCACTTCAAGCCGTCGAGCGCTACCTGTTTCACGTCGCACTGCCCTCATCAGAGAACTCATTGACAGTATGAATTGTCGATGCCAAGCTGAATTAATGCTCGCGGAGGCCATACTGAACAGAACAGAACAGAACTTTATTTAACTCAGACCGCTAGCCACGGTATATGAGGTACAATACAATACAATACAATACAATACAATACAATACAAAGAGGGTGTAAATTATTTACAGATATTAAATATATAGATACTATTGCTGAATTGTCAATAATTATTTGGGTTTTAGTGGTTTTTTTAAAATAAAAGTTTTTGTGGAGTTCCTATCTTTTCACAATTATATCGTATGGACATTTTATATGTGCTTGGTTTGTTATAAAAGTATTTTTGCAAGTATTTACATCTTTCAGTTTTAAAAACCGAGCATATAAATAAATTTTGATATTCATTACCTATGTCATTTTTATTACATTACTAACAAATTCTTTCGCATCGATGTATACAAAGCCACCTACCTATTTCTACTGGGAGATAAGGATTCCCACATCTGAATGGTAACAGAGAACACCAATGACATTAGCTTAAGGACAATAGATATTCTTCAAAATTTAAAGTATTTTTGTGAACTTCTTTATCAGATGACTAATTTTGTGCATTTATATCTTTTAACCTGTGAATTACAGTTTGTTTAAGGGAAAAGAGTTTAATTTAGACCTGTTTTATAAAATATAAATGGATAGATCATAATCTATCAATTTATGTTTAAATTTTCCACATCAGTGGTTATTGTAGAGTAATTTATACACAATTAATGATAAATTTGTACTTTTACAGTCCAAATTCTGGCCCAGTAGCAAACAATTTTCGTTTAAATGCAATTGAAAGGGGTGATCTGTCAATTCGTCGTAAATCATAAAATTTGAAGTACTTTTTCGCAGTGAAGCCAGGTGTTTTACGAATCTAAGATAAATCTGTTCAAAACAGTTGGTATTTTTAAAGCTCCATGTTTCGCAAAAGTATGTTAATATAGGGACAACCATAGTATCAAACAGATATAACAAACATGACAGTGATAAATTGTGATAACGACCTTGCCTCAGTACATAACACATATCTTTAGTTGTTTCTGTTTCGGACTTGAAAACTTATTACGACCATTGAATTCAATTTTAAGACATGTGTAATTATCAACATTTTCTAAAACATGTTAACCTATAATAAATTGGTTTTTGTAATCTTTCTTATTTCTTCTAAAATCGGGTAGTTTTGTTTTCGACTTATTTAAATTGAGGCGCCACCGATTACAATAGTTATTAAAGGAATCAAGCATGGTTTGTAATATTTTAGCATCTGTTGATACAAGCACTGTGTCATCTGCATATAAAAGTCAAAAATGGTTATAATGGATTCTATACGAACGAGGTAATCTACAGGATTTAAACTTACACAAAATTCACACATGTATTGGGACATGTGTATCCAAAAACATACAGTCGTCCAAAGTGGTATTGAGAGTCTCTGTTTTTTACACTGTAACAACATCAGTATCTGGTGTGACCACCACGAGCATCAATCACTGCTTTGCATCGCCTGGGGATAGACTGTATAAAACACCGCATCCGCCGTTGTGGGATTCTTCTCCACTCATCCTGCAACGCATCAACTAGCTGTTGGCGTTTCTGTGTTTGTGGCTGTCGGCGTCATACACGTTTATCCAATTGGGCCACACTTGTTTAATTGGGTTAAGATCCGGGGATTTTGAACGCCATAGAAGTACAGTAGTGTTGTTGTTGCCAAGAAAATCTGTTATAATGCGTGCTGTATGCGGTCTTGTGTTGTCATGCTGGAAAATGTCCCTTCTAGCGTCAATTGCCGTAATAATATGACGTTCCAGGATTTCATACCGATAGTGCACAGCATTCAAATTTCCTTAGACATGCAACAGCTCTGTTCTGACATTCGAAGATACGCGTGCCCATATGATTACACTTTTGCCGCCGTGTCTGTCGACCACACGAACACATTGTCAAGCATATCTTACATTTCGACGTTTGTGTATCCGCATCCTGCCATTATGGCGATACAACATAAACCGCGACTCGTCACTGAACCAGATCCTCCTCCAGTTTAAGAGGGTCCATGGCCGAACGTTGCTGCTCTATTGAAGACGTGCACGACAATGGTGGCGTCGCAGAGCAGGTCCTGTATGTGGTCGCATCGGTCGGACTCCATGCTGTTTCTGATGGTTTGTGCAGAGACTCTACGCAGCCCAGGAACATTGTCGGCGGTGTATGTGGCAGTGACGGTCAGATTTCGCACATAAAACACCCGGATAAAGTAGTCTTGAGCTGGAGTTGTCATCCTTGGTCTCCCACTCATAAGTCAAGTTGTGCTGCGTGTATCGCTGCCAGAGAATAAATATGTTTTGTGATACTTGTAAGCCAGTTTTCTGGGAAACATCCTTGTTAAAAACCAAGTTAAAAATATTAACATATACATCAATAAATTAATGGACAGTTGAGGAGATATATTAATAATGGATAGCATTTATACAGCGCAAAATCTTTAAAATATAAACTCATAGGGCTGACACACATCAGTCATACATCCATACTGTGACACTACATTGAAAATGACAGAGAAAGTAATGAAAGCTGAGATAAAAGAACAGTCTTCAGAGAATTTTTAAACTGAAGAAGTGATGAACTATTTCAAAGGCTGTTTGGTAGAGAGTTCCAGATAAATGACAAGATGGTAGTTTAAGCAGTTTTTCATTAGTTAAGCGGAGTGATCGAGATGGACAATATGTAGTTAGTACTTGAGAGAGATAAGAAGGAAGAGAGCCATCAAAATAACGAAAGGCAAAAATGGCAAGTTTGTAGACACATTAATATTTTACAGGCAGCCAGTGAAGCTCTTTAAGAAGTGGAGTTACGTGATCCCTTTTTCTTTTCTTTTTAATCATGCGAGCAGCGTTATTTTGAACTCATTGTAAGCGATCAAAGCGGCTAACGAAAAGCTCGGATGGATGTCAAGTTCAGACAAAATGGTGGAATGTAGTATGCAGCAAATAATGTTAAAATGAGGAAAGGGCTTTTTCTGTTTGTTTATTACACTGTTGCATCTTAAATATTTTTAGCATTAAGTTTCTAAATTTAAGGTTTACTTATTTTGGGGTTTATAAAGTAGGTAATGCAGGCAGTTAATTTTTTTCTGTGTCAGGCAGTTACAGCAGTGGGCCTGTGCAGCGGTAGTGGTGGCATATGTGATACTAAAACAGCATTGGCCCAATGCTGTAATGTTTCCTGGGAAGGGTTAAGAACTTCACACAACACATAGTTTAGTCACTGAAATGTTGGATTCGATTGTTAAATGTTATTTTGGAATTTTTATTTTCACCAGTTCCCTATGAAATATGTGACAACAATTGATGAGTGGTCTGGAAGTCTATTTTCCAAGTAAGTAACTTGTTTTGTGTAACATTAGTCCTTCTAGCGGCTCCCGAGACAGAATGCGGTAATGATGCAAAGAATTGCTTTTTCATTCATCTGCAAGTACTTTAAGAAAAGGTTAACCCTTAAACTGCTGAACCCAACACTTGTCAATTTCAATGTCGAAATTCCAACCTAAATAGGCTGTTCAATAGCTTTTCTGTAATAATTTGTGTAAAAGAGCTCCATTACACAAATTATTACAGGAAAGCTTTTCAACAGCACAAGATGGTGACAGTTCAGTTCAGCTCTGTCACATGTGTTGTTTCTTGTCATCCTGTACATTGATTTGTTTGTTTGATGGTTCCTACCATGGATCTGTTTTGATTTAAACATATTTTATTCAATATGAAAAGGATTGGGCACAAGTTATCACTCTAAAAAGTTTTTACATGACATAATATCTGTAATAATTTAATTGAGAAATGTACAGAATGTCTGCGGTATATACAAAAAAGATAAAGAGATATAAACAGGCAAAAGGTTACAATTCATTTAAAACATTGAGTCTTAACAATTTATTTATGCACAGACTGAAACAGTTTCAAGTTTTTGTTATGGATAAGATCAGCACTGCCATTTAATAACATGGACATATCGTCGTAGTTACTTTATCTTTACATATTTGTTGTACTGTTTCAAACATTATTTTTCTCTGGCTGGTATACAGATTATATTCAAACAAATAGTGCCACACATTCTCACATGGATTATTGCATGAACATTTCGGATTATCTTTCATACCAAATCTAAATAAGTCACAATTTAACTGCATAGCTACAATTTTGTATGTAAAATATTGTTGTTCATTGTACCACAAGAGAAATATGCGGGAGCACAAGTTACATTTTGTATTAGATTTAAATGAAGTTAAAGTGCAGGATTGTCTTACGATGAGAGGTTAGTCATTCCATAGCTTTACACTTGAAGGTAAATAATCGACTAAATAACTTTTTTGTTACAGGGTGGCAAGAAATCATTTAACATGGATGTATTAGTGGCTGGGTTCTTATAAAGCAAAAAGATGACACAAAATAATACAACTATTGTGTAATTATGAAAAGAACAGTTTTAAATTTCTCATAATTGTTACTGACAGGAAAACCAAATTTGGCATTTCGCTTTAGAACATGAATACTTAGATGGATTTCTAAAATGGGAACCATGTTAGGATTTATTACTTGTGGTCCTTGTTATTATAATATTGTTAATCCCTGCAACGCATTTTGCAGAGGGGTATTTAAATGAACTCCATCTGTGTGTTCGTGCATCCATGAGTTCAAATTTTTCTTTTCTGAAGCAGAACTTGACAATCGTTCAATATTTTTCAACATAACTTTGCAGGTGGATCAATCAGGTGCTGAAGTGGTGCCTTTTGCTATTTTTAGAATTTTGTGATTTTGTCCCCCTCTTTCCATGGAAACAGTTTGGAATTTGTCTCAAAAAGAGGTGCATTTCGTTTTCAGAGCAGAACTCGAAAACCAGTCAATATTTTTTAACAAAATTGTGCAAGTAGAACCATTAGGTGCTGAAAGTGGTGCATTTTGCTATTTTGAAAATGTTGTGATTTTATTTTTTTCAGTTTCCATGGAAACAGTTTTGACTTTGTCTCAAAAAGGGTTTTAATTTCGTTTCTAAAGCAGAGCTCGAAAACCATTTTATTTTAATAAAACTTTGCATTCATATTTTACCATTGCGGAAACTCGAAAACCATTAAATATTTTAACAAAAGTTTGCATTCATATTTTACCATTGCGGGGCATATTGATGACTTTGTCTTCTTGTTTACTTTGTGCATGGCACTTCCAATGGAAATGGATTTTCTTTGAACTGTTACAGTTGGCATCTTGCTTTAGGACATAAATACAATGATAGAGATTGAAAATGGAAACTGTGTGTCATGTATTTATATTTTTACAAAATGATTGCCAGTATAAGTATAGAACATTAATGGTGGGGTATATTGGTTACCATGTCGTCTTGTTAAAAGTTTATTCTACTGTTTATCTCCTGTACTACTTTGAAAGAAGTAGTGAAGTTAATATAAGAGTACATACAGACTAACTCAGAATTGAAAAAAACATCTTTCTCTTGACGCTCAACTTGGCTCTCTGTTGATTTACTTGAAGGCATTTATATATTGAAAAGAAAAGGTATGTCACTGGTTCCTGCATAAGTATACACGAATACATAGATATAAAGTCAACCAGTGCATGTGAACATTTTGTATTGAACTCAGATGTCATGAAAGCCTAGAATTTAAAAAAACAAAAACAAAGTTGTTTCTAGGCTTTCGAGACATCTTTGAGTTGAGAAAAATGTTCTAATGCACTGGTATGGCATTCTATATTTATCACACACCTCATTTTAATCAAATCAAATCAAATTTATTGACAATATTTCATGTCACACGGGCCTAGCGATCACTCCACACATCAGACCGTTTCACTGATCTGTACAGTTTTCACCACACATTCCTAAATCATAGTTCTATTTTTTTTTAACTCTTTGAATACGACAAAGATATATTTTATTCACTCAAACTAATTTTCATTCCATTCACACAGGGATTTAAATATTGAAAGTAACAAAACATTAAAGGTTGGTAACCATGTAAATAAGTGTCATGTCTTTCCCACCATTTGAAAAGGTACTGCACATGTACACATGTACATATTGCGACAGTCAGACTAACATGGTGTTTTGGCGATGCAAAACAGGTTTTGCAGATTTTGATTTTGCACCTCACTGACTGTGTCAATCAGATCTACATTTTTTAATGTTTTAACTTTATCCTGGTACTTAAACATTGTTACGGCCATAATGGTAGAGATATTCATAATGTGTTAATTTAGTACCACAATACTGATCAGGCAAGAACACTTTGACGCACCCACCACAAGTGCAATACGGAATGACGAGTGCATTACGAAAGCTCGTCGACTGCACTTCAGACCATTATCCTAAGATTGCATGGGTATGTAATATTATATAGTGATTATCTGAATAAAATTGTCAACATTTTGATCAATTGACACAGTATATAAAAGGAAGATATTTTTTATGCAGACTTGACTTCAAAGACAAAGTTCTGAAGATTGTGTCAGACCAGGCTGTTGAAATGAAAGTGAAGAACATCACTGCCCCCTTTGTCTTCAAGAAGGTACCTCTATTTTAAAACCCTATCTTTTAGCCTACATTCAGCCACACAAATGCTTTATACCTCTTATAATGCTTTATACCTCTTATAATGCTTTATACCTCTTATAATGCTTGATACCTCTTATAATCCTTTATACCTCTTATAAAGGAAATAAGATAGTGTTAACAAAGTGACCGGTTATGACCTACACAATTACCTCCTCCTAATTATCACCATTCCTTTTTAGCTCTATCGCCGGAACACGTGTGGAATAGAGGTCCAGTAATTTTGCTAAGTTTTTGTGCAAATCATCAGCTAGGGTGTGTAGAGTTTTAACTTACACACTCACCTTCTGTAAACACTTTTTGATCTTTTGGTTATCACTGTTTTTGGACGCTTTTGTCAGAATTTTGTTCTGTGCCAATTGTATTGTTGTTTGCCATGGCTTGGCCTTGCAAAGGCTATACGGGCTGTCGATAAAAATTATAGTTTTAAGAAATCTTCATCGTTGAACAGGTCATTCGGTTTAATCACTCAAGTGGACGGTTCTTCTAAAATATTCAAGTGACAAAGAACATAATTAGCCACCATTTTGTAAACCAGTTGTTGATGTGGGTGGTGTCAACCAATAAGAAGACAGGTCACAGGGTCAACAGTTTCAGCTCAGCGACAGTAGTGCTTTCGAGTCGATTGATCGTTTTGATGCTAGAAAGCAAGAGCGTCACAACTATAATTGAACCATGGTAGAACCATTTTATATGTTGGGTTCACTGAGTCCTATCTAACAACACCTCCCCGTCGTCAATTTGCTGTTGCTTCTGTTACATATTCAAGCCCTTTTATTGTCGCTTCTATTGATTATCAACCCTGTGATCCCCCTCTGTTAAGTTTTTATTGAGGTACTGTACCCCATATGGGTACAGATACTTCTAACTATGCCTAGAAAGACACTACCCCATGATTTTTAACCTTAATATCTGCAGAATGACAGAACACCTGTAGTTAGTAGATGACATTGATATATGTTGTGATCAAGTAGTAGTATTGATTCTTTGCAAACTAGGTTAAACAAACGCATGTACTTGCGATCCGTCGATACTATGTGTCACCACCTCTTGGGCCTTGTCTCCCACCTTCTTTTCTAAAGGATAAAAACATTTGTACGGCTGAATGTAGGCTAAACTGTGTTTTTTAGAGTAAAAACATTGTTTTCTTAAGCCTACATTCAGATTACATTTCAGCCCACTCTTCTGTTACTGTTCCATACGGCAATATCACTTTACTCCAGAAAGAATGATGATTAGGGGGAGGTAATTGTGCAGGTTATAACCGGTCACTTTGTTTACACTTTCTCATTTCCATTACAACTTACTGCAGGTAAGGTTATAAGAGATATAAAGCATTTGTATGTCTGAATGTAGTCTTATTAAAGCATCACTTTTACTCTAAAACACATGTCTCATGTTATTTAGTGCTTGTCTTATGAGTTTTTGTACAGATGGTCAGAAAGTTCTTATTATTTCTTCTATTAAATAATGTCTTATATTTTAGTGAATATCTTCTCAATTTAAAATGTTATCTTGTATATTTGTTAGTTGACATTCACCTGACGAAGGGGCAAGGAAAAGTCCAGAAACGTGTACACAATAGAAAAGAAGAAGTTGACATCCATAATAGTCTTGTCATATAATTAAAATGTTTTCAACATTTTGTAAATGATAGATACATAAATAAGAAATACAATATCTTAATCTGAATCATCTTATTGACACTTTAATTGCATTGATTATAATGGAACCAGGGTACTGCAGAACACAAGTTTTCTTTGAACTATGCTGTGCTGGAAGACTGTCTGCCGCTGTTTTGCCAGTTACAGAGAGCATCAACACTCCCTCCAGCGGACCAGACTCACATGGTATACACTTACTCTCTGTTCTTGTCTTGTTAGACCCATTGTTCACGATATACTCTCTCCTGTTTCATCTAATCAGACACATAGTTAAAAATATACTCTCTCCCCCGCCATCAATTCTGACACACAGTTCAAAATATATTATTTATCTCCTACTGACATTACAATATTGCTGACTATTCCCGACTTGGTAGAGCTCGTCATATACCAGGAGTTCGTAATGTCACAGCGAACACTTTGTCTCGGCCTTCCCATTTGTCTCCGACCGAGTGGGGTTGAAAACACAGGAAGTTCAGGGCTCTCACATATCCACTGTGGTGACCCCTTGTGGATCTGTCCACGACACGGTTCAACACCAAGCTCCTAGTGTCTGTGTCTCTGATTCCAGATCCTGTCGCACTTGACCACGACGTTTCAGCCATTTAGTGGGAGGGGCTAGACACATATGCTTTTCCTCTGCCTGTATTACTGCCCAGGGTCATAGGAAAGATCAGGCACATGGTCAACATACAGCTACTTCTTGTGGAACCCCTAGGGCTAGCCAGAAAGTGGTACCCAGAATTTCTGGAAGTAGCAGGTCATTCGAAGCTAAGACTTCCGGACTAGCCAGATCTACTCATACATCCGCACCGGCCTCCGTGGTGTAGTGGTTAGAGCGTCTGCTCTGAAATCGGAGTGTGCGGTAGGTCGACGGTTCGATCCCC
>JAULCD010129963.1:0-11253 GCA_032361085.1 Calliostoma canaliculatum
AGCCTGTATCAGCTGGAGTTTGAACACTAAAATGACTAAATGTTGTGCTTAACACTTTAAGGGTTAATAAGATAAGATAGGTTTTCAGCTGCAGTAGATGATATTATGTTATTTTTTGTCAATATCATAATAAAAAAAGTTAGGGTCGGCACCTATGTTGTAGGCAAGGTTGGGTAATCGGAACAACAATATTTTTTATTTTTGGCCTGATCATTTGACCGGTCAATGTACTACAGCCTTGGATGGTCAGTTTGAAAACTTATCTGGTATCTGTTTGTGAGGTGAAAAGGTTATTGGTTAGCTGATTGAGAAACCATTCATTGTTTCTGTTGGCTTTTTAAACAGCCGGTCACAGGGACCGCCTGTCTGAAAGAATACCGGCCCTACTCATTGTCTGCTGATCCCCATAGTAAGTTACAACTTATTTTGCAGACTAAATCTTTAATCTGCTGGAACCCTGCTGATATCAACGGATAGGTAAGAAACATGGCTTGGTCCATTGCACTACGTTTCACGCTCTGGCAGTAGTTCAATGGAACAATCCGTGTTTCTAAGCTAAAAATTATATATTGGTTGTCAGCAGTTTGAACAGCATGATAAAATAATAGAATCCGTGACTCGACTTTATTATTGCCAATGATATATTATTACTGGACAAAAGGACCGACACACTTAAAATTTACCGGTCCTGGTAATATTTTACTGGTAACACTGCCATATTCCTACATATTTGTGGCATATTTTAACCCTTAATGTCTCAAGTGCAACATTTGTTTGTTTTAATGTCAAAGTTCCCACTAAAATAGGCTGTTACAAACCACTCCCTTGGAGTCCACAATTCTAACACTACACAAAACTTTTTGTTATTATTCTGAGAGATAAATATATTTCAGGATTAAAAATTTTGACCACATTGAAAATCGATCCTGTGGTAATTTGTGTAAAGAGCTTCAAGAGGAAAACCTATATACTGTGATAATTTGTTTAAAAAAGCTCCTTTTGGGCTCACCTCTCTTTGTTCTTTCACACAAATTACCACAGGATTGGTTCTTAACCCTTAAGGCCAAAAATAAAAAAAATGTTGTGGTTCCGATTACCCGACTTTGCCAACAACATAGGTGCCGACCCTAACCTTTTTATTACCTTAATGACAAAAAATAACATTTCATCTACCGCAGCTAAAAACCTGTTTTGTCTTATTAACCTTTTAAGTGCCGAGGACAACATTTGCTCATTTCACGCCACAAATTCGTTTCCGTCTTGCCAGATGGCTGATTTATCAGGTGGCATTTGAATGATTCGACACATTCCATTTGAAAGCTTTAATTAACGAAAACAAGATTGTTGTTATGTGAAATATCATTCTTTTTATTTAGGTAATTTTTTAAAGGAAATAGGTCAAATCATTATTTTATGTATTAAAAGGGTTCTATTCTTATAATGTTATGGTGGGTGGGAGTATCTAGATGGACATATTCGATTGTGTGGGTAGTCCCTTCCCCGTTGATTTAGCAGCCTTGTTCTACATTGTTATAAATACTTTTGAAATGTAGTCAACAGTGTAAAAACACTTCTGCAGTTTCCCCCACAGGAAACAAAGGTAGGATGAAAACTGTGTGAAATCTCACAATTTCCATATTTTTTTTATTTAATTCACATAAGAAAATCATTTTCCGTTTTAAATCCCATTTCCATTTTTTAAGTAACCCTAGAAAATTATCACTCTAAAAGTACCAGCGTCCGTTTGATAAAATCATTAATTGATTTGATGATATCATCAAATATGTATTAAAAGTGAAAACGGATTGCCTATCCAGTATATGTACGTGATAATATCATTAAATGAATGGGTGATAACATCATCAAATAGACTGAATTGATATTAACTGTTGATAATTGAATTGATGATATTATCAAATATAAATTAAATGTGAAAACGGCTTGCCATACGTCGTTCCCTAACTAAACTAATTTTAGAATGAGTGTGATTTCCAAACATAACTGTAAAACGTGACACAGCTATTGACGTCTGACCATGTACGACTGGTTTAACTCGTATGTGGAGTAGAGGGCATATATCCCTGACGTTCGATGCTTTGTTGTTATGTGGTAGAAGTTCAGGGTAATACAGGTTCACAGCAATATCATTCACCATAGTAGCAAGTTTAATGAGCTCGGGAGTGCTGAGTCTCAGTCTCATTTGCTATTTTGGAAGGAGACGTTCACAATAGACAATAAAAAGCCTGGTAATAGCACCAATAAAGACATTTTGTTCTTGCAATCCGTCTGAGTTACATAATTATTTATAATGAAAAGATGTCTTCAAACGGATCCTTTGGGATTGTCAGGAAGTGACCGTAGAGCAGAACTGTCTGAAGTTCTATTAAACTGTAGACAACATCAGATAGCACTTTCTTCTTGAAGAAGACAGTTGAAACAGTCCCAGAAGATGTGAACAGAAATTTAAACATAGCAAAGTTTAACTGTTTTCATTTTTGCAAAGGTCTTTCACGTCGCAATGTCTAACAGTGCACTATGTTATTCGAACATATGTTGTTTTAAAGAATTTACCTGAGCACATTTGATTAAAGTTATGAAGTTTGTATTAACAGATAGATGAACTTGACGTAAGATACATAAATACTATTAGTCATTACTTACCGAAAAAGAACAACGTTTGTTTTCAAAAGAACACAGACTGGATATTACATTAAAATAAAAGAAGGTTATTTTCTAAACTGAGCTAATTACAAAATAAGTTCGATTCCCAAGCAAAAACTGTATGTCGAGTAAACTCACCTGATAAAGGAACATTGTGAACGTAGAAACTAAAAGTTGATACTCAAGACATCTATGTATCATCACTTCTAAATGCGCCTATAAGAGACATTGTGCTTTGTTGTCATGGTGATAGATGAAGCAACAATTCCGCTTTAAGGAAATTTATTTTTCCATCATGGTCAGCACACACATGCCGAATCCGAGTCTCATTGACTCAAACAGTTTGGAGGAGACGGTTACAGAAGGCAATGAGCAGCCGCGCTATACCATAAGACCTCTAATCAGTAGAAATGAGACATACAATAAAGCACATGTATGTCATATACTTGGTGCTAGTACAGTACATGGGTAAACCGTACAACGACAACCGATAAAGTGGTTTCATGGTGTAACCAAGCAAAACTGTAATAAAGACCCTCTTATTTTATCAGCTGTCTTTTTTGTAAAAACAGTGGTGCGGATGAATATATTACCTTTGAAGTTAAAGACAATTATGATTAATCCTTTTAACCCTTACCGTGCGGATTTCGCCTTTCCCAGTTAGTGCCTCACTCATCATCACTGCCTGTCTGTTCATACGGCTCGCGGAAATATCCGGGTCAGGCTACTAGTAGCCTGACCCGGATATTTCCGAGAGCCGCACGGTAAGGGTGAATAATGGTTGTCAACTTCTTTATTGTCTTGTTGGGACGTTTCTATGTAGGTACTAACACCGTTACTAACTATGCTTGATAACAGTGTTAGTACCTACACCAAAACAGCGTAACAAGACAATAAATACGTTCTGTTACTCTGTTACGTTCTAGAAGTCGTTAACATAATCACGTAAACAAAACATTACAAAACTTTTGTTTGCCCTCATGGGTTTCCGGGGAGTGTCCTCGGGCACTTGAAAGAATAGGACCCCAGTACCCCATGCTTGACGTACAAGCCGGATAAAATGGGGATCTTTAACTGCAGCATTTCTTTCTGTCACTCTCTTTTATGGATCTGCTGCTTCCTCTATGTGTCTCTTGTACACCACATGGAAATATAGCTTAAACATTGCTGAAAGCCATGTAAAACTATTTCACTCGCTTACTTACTCACTCACAAAACCATTGCATTATTACCAGTTCAACACGTGGTTCATTATTATGAACATTTCAGTTCAACAAGGGCTTTCAACAGACATGTAGGAACACTTAATTAAAATAAAATTAGCACAACACTTAAATCTACAACACTATATCGGTACGCCAGAAACGTATCGTAAAATATGTAATTGTTTCCATGTAATGCGGTTTACCGGTATACTGGTAATAACGCACAATCCTATTAACGATGAAACTATTTGGTTTGAAAATAGAATCACTTAACCTTTAAAATCACCCATTGTGATCTAAGCTCAACCTACTGTGTTCTAGTATCGCACTCAAACGACAAAATAAATTCCCCGTCTCGACTGAATAACAATAAATAGATTTCTCAATGCGTAAATATGTATAGACCTTTCAGTCACAGATCTAATATCGCCAAACCTTTGTTAAGTAGATTTATTCGAGAAACATTCGGCGGCGACATAAATGTCACTTATTTAGAAATAAATAGTAGAGGAAGTTTACTTTTCTCTTTTAGAAGCGCGTAATGGCTCCCTGTAGAAACACGATGAACTGTAATTCGACATTTTATGGATATAAATGAAGCAGTTATTTTAAATAGTTCATTGATCAGAAAGATAATCTTGTTATAAAATCAAATCATAGACAAAATGCGAGGGTGATATTGCACTAAATGAGTCTCCTGTGTTGGTTTGAGAGCAATGGTTTATGTCTAATATAATTTGTTAAATTCATGAAATGAAAAGGATAGTAAACAAGAAATTATTAAGCGGATTTCTATTGGTTGGATGAGAAGTCCGCTGAATAAATTATATATATTTTCCAGTGGCATTTTAAGAGAGAAATAGACTTATATTAATCAAGATTATTTAAGTTATTTCTCACAAGGATTTTTTTCAGTTGAACAGAGTCTATTGTTACTGCTTTTCAACATTTTAATAAAATCACATCAAACTAAACTAATTTTAATTTTATAAGCACAATATACTGAGTTATCTGTTCCACTATAGCTAATACTGTAGTCATTATCTTTCGTAGACAGAAGAAAGTGGGAGGGGGTGGGGGCAGTAACTTTTTAGTGACTAGCTGTTAGGTTCAGCAATGTAATGGTTAATTTGATGGTAGTCGAGTTAATGTGTAGTGCAATATGGACAGAGTGGGAAGTTGAATCACAAGACTTGTGTATAGGACAGTTTGTAACGTATGGCTGAGCGCAGTGAGGAGTTATCATGGAATGTACAAGGGCAAAAACCTCCAGCAGCTGATACACTGAGTGCAATGCCTTCCCACACAATTGCTGGCCCCCACCAGACCTTTAACTCCTTTTAGATCATGCCTCCATTGTCTGTGGCCATACTGTAACTGTCCGATCTGGCAGTTATAACCCAGACGGAACTACTTTCACATTGTCCGTTTTTTAAATTGATCGCAGTTTAGCATATAATTATAATTTTTCATTTTTTTTAAAAAATACGATATGTATGGGGCATGATCTAAGTAGGTTATAACACTCGAAACGTGTCCTCGTGTTATAACCAATACTAAAATGCGTTTTTACTCCTCCAACATTATGTCATACATTCAAATGACCCCTCGGTGAAGATTTCTTCAAACACAGGCAGAACAAATTTAACCCTTATCTTAATCTCATCACAAAACACGTCTCTTAATCCTTACAGTGCTGAATAGGGTTAAGTACATTTTTAAACTGTGACTACCTGGTGCTGTTAAAAACCTATCCTGTGGTAATTTGTTTAAAAGAGCTCCTGTAGGAGCTCTTTTAAACAAATTGCCACAGGATAGTTTGTAACAGTTATTTTGGGCGTAATTTGGACAATGAAATAGCATAAAATGGGCTTAGCACATTAAGAGTTAAACAGCACATTAAGAGTTTAACAGCACATTAAGAATTAAACAGTTAACAGTAACTCTGAGGGTCAGCTGTATTCAAAGCTGGTGTTGTGTAATTCTGCCAGACAACCAAGTAGTTTGATTTAAAAATCTTCAGTGCTTTCATTTTTATGTTTGTCACGAACAATTAACAACTTCAAGAAACTTTTTTACCTTCTTTCAAAGAATAAACATTTCAAGAGAATGAGATGTATTAATACAGGATAAAAATTAAATGATTGAATTAAAGATTTTATTTGGGAATGTGACACATTGTCATGCTGGTTTTGAAACTGAAGTGTTTTCCACTTGACAGATGAGTGACGTAATGATTTTAGTTTTTGTATGCTTTTCAACCAATTTATTTGTCTGTTCTCTCATTAAAACAGATTTACTATTAGCATTTCTCTATTTTGAAAACAATTGGAGCAGTACTAATCAAAACCATAGTGAAATGAAATTAAACAAACCCCTCTAAAATAGTAGAAATTATTCTAAAAATAAATAGAAGAATAAAGTCTTGGAAAAAAACTACCAGTGTTTTCTAAACATGGGGACCGATTTACAAAGACGTCATAACTTTACGACGTCGTTAAGTCATTGGGTTAAAGGGTTCGGTCTGCAAATGCAAAAATTAGTTGTAAACTGTGCAGTTTCCAAAGAAAAACTTGTTTACAATGATTTTTTTGCATTTGTAGACTAAATCTATTAACCAAGTGACATGGTTTACGACGTTGTAAAGTTATAATCTCTTCGTAAAATGGGGGCCTGTATAAAGGTGAAGGTTACTCATCTTATTGGATATCCGATATTGTATCAAGGGAAATAACATCTGACGTTTCCTGATGTATTTTTTTTGCAATAGCTCAGTGAAGACTCGTGTTTCATGTTAAGATAAAAGGATATTGACATTAAAGTAGTGTTTCTTTGTGTTGTCTATCATCGGACTGTCACACAGAACACAAATACGATAAGTCATCAAACACAGGGCATTGAGGTTTGTGTACACACACCAATATTAATGTAACAATGGACTTTCCGAAGATGAACTTGTTGGGTTTTTTTATGAAGTGTACAGTTTATATAGACTTTGGCATTTTGTAAACGGTTTTGGTAAAAAAATAATAAACTGAGTGAAAGTTATCTCTTTGTGGTCAAACATTGATTCAATTATATGCCGACCAATCATATGCCGACCAATTACATGCTGACCAATCATATGCTGACCAATCATATGCCGACCAATTACATGCTGACCCATCATATGCCGACTAATTCTATGCCGACCAATCGTATGCCGACCAATCGTATGCCGACCAATCATATGCCGACCAATCATATGCCGACTAATTACATGCCGACCATTCATATGCAGACCAATCATATGCAAACCAATCGTATGCCGACCAATCATATGCAGACCAATCATATGCCGACCAATCGTATGCCGACCAATCATATGCAGACAAATCATATGCCGACCAATCATATGCCGGCCATTTATATGCCGACCAATTATAATATGCCGACCAATTATTTGCCGACCAATCATATGCCGACCAATTATATGCCGACGTTACAAATGTTTACAAACATTTCTTTGTAAATACAAGTTTTGTACATGTGAATATTTATTAATTTTAACTTATCAATAATTTACAAGAATATAATTTTAACTTTATAATACAATGCTTAACACAGTCGATGTTAAATGTTTATTATTACTTCAGAGTTATAGGGTTCTTTTTACAAAGCTATCTTAAAATCAATCTTAGTTAATATTTCGTCTTAAACCTTAAATTAAACCAAACATTTAAAGGAAGTTGGGAATGGAGCAAGGTCGTTTTCGACAGAGCTCTCATAAAGCTAAGATGTCTTAACTTTCATCTTAGCGCTCTCTTCACGAGAGCGCTAAGATGAAAGTTAAGACGTCTTAGCCTACGTCAGCTTTGTAGAACGAAGGCATGAGAATAGAGACTTTATGCTGGTGACTTCAAGATTCAGTTAGTATCAACTTTTTAATGGATCAGATGTCAAACCCCAAGACATGTAATTCCGCCAGTAAAACGCGTGAACTTTGCATGAAGTAGCTGGAGACATACAAAGAATTATTTCATTTCCCCTGGAAATTACATTTAGTTTTTGAAACCTCACAGCATTTCACATCAACTAATAGAATGTCAGTTACTCACGGTACAAAACGTAGATATGCATCTTTTTTCTTCTTAATAAATACTAAAACGTTAACAATGAATACAATTATACCATTAGCAATAACTGTGTGTCATTTACACAGTGAAAACACACCTATATGTTACATTTGGGATTACACTATCCCCCTGCGGGGGACTCAAACACGCAAAGTAATAGAATATTTGCTTTTTAAGATAGTGTAATTCTAAATATAACATATAGATGTGTTTTCATATAGTTATGTCATTAACGTTCTTGGGGTTAGCATTAAGTAGAAACACATCTTCTGATAACACATTAATATGAAATTGAAATGAAAATATATTGTGTCTGATCAATTACTTCCCACACATTTGTTGCAAAGAATTTGTCACGCTGTCAGAGAGAATTTGTAATATTTCACACACTTATTGGGAAAACAATCTGTCCTGGCTTAGAGTTGCCTGAACATCCATCATTTATGGTTGTTATATTAGGGCATACTGTACATGTTCCCTTGTGTTTAATGTCGTTTAGAGGGCTTGAACTATTTCCTCTTGTTCTATTTCCAAACCTATATAGATATGTCACATGAAAACGCCGAAATTGACATTTTTGCACAAGATACATTATAAACCAGTGGACCGTTTTACAAAGACGTCATAACTTTACAACGTCCTAAACCATATCACTGGGTTGGTGGATTTGGTCTACAAATGCAAAAAAATGATTTTAAAGTGTGCACTTTCCAAAGAAATACTTGTTTTTCTTTGGAAAGTGCAAAGTTTACAACCATTTTTCCATGTGTAAACCAAATGTTTTAATCCATTGATGCTTTGTAAAACGGGCCCTAGGCAAAACCTCCGGTCTCTCACTTGTTGACGCCAACACGAGTCCCTAAACACGTACATAATTAGTTGCATGGTCAGAATCCCTGATATATCATCACTAGCCCGATACACATATTGTAATTAATCTGCAATGCAAATTGAAAAAATGCTTTCCCAACAGTAGCAAAAGGTACGTGTGTTTAGTGAAAATAAGCTGCTCTAGTTTGACCCTTGATGCATTGAACTAATTTTATTGTGACTTAACCCCTAAAGAGCTGAACTGGGGTTGATATAATCTAAAACTGTGACCACCTTGTGCTGTTGAAAACCTATCATGTTGTAATTTGTTGAAAAGAGCTCCTAAAGGAGCTCTGTTCAACAATTTAAAACAGGATATGTTTTTAACAGCATATTTAAATTGGAATTTAAACACTGCAATCACCAAGTGTTGTTCTTAGCACTGTAAGGGGTAAAACTTTTTGTGTTATTAACATTTTACTATTTGTAATTAATTTTGAAACAATCGCTTCATGAGACAGGTCCCTGAACCCAGATTTGTTGACAACATTTTCCCTGTCTTCGACTCATAGAAGTGTGTTGTGGTTGCTAAGGAGGAGACATAATAACAATGAAATCAGCACCATAGTCCTCGTGGCTATTGTTTTTGCTCGTGCACTAAGGTCAACAGGTCAATGCTCTACAAGCAAGCCTTCTGGCTAAGCTCGTTTGTCTCTCTTTGACTTTGTTTCCTCGTTTGATTTGTTCCCTTTTTGTACATATCTTGTTTGTTGTTTTTTTAAGTATATTTTTAAAACTTTTGACATTTATAAACTTGCTTTTCTCTGGGAAGTACAGTTAACTACGACTTTGGCATTTTTAAGCATTTTCGAAATCGGTTTCTGTGTCATGTTTCAGTTCAAAGGCGTGTTTTCTCCGTGCTTGACACAGCTAATCATGTATGCTATATTTGGCCAATTGGTTAAAAACCCGTGGTCCAGGGCCTTGTTTTACAAAGCGATCGTAAGGCTAAAACGCCTTATCTTTTATTTTCGCACTCGCATCTCAGAGCACTAAGATGAAAAATAAAGTATCATAGCTTAAAAAGAGCTTGTGGAACATTTTTAATATTTGAGATTACTCTATCTGAAAAGAAATACTCTATTTGCAATTTAGACAGGAAAAATGTATAGAAATTATTAAGCAGATTTCCATTGTTTTGATGAGATGAAATCTCATCAAACCAATGGCGATCTGATAAATAATTTCTGTGATACATATTTTCTAGTAAGGGACAAACACAACATATGTTATATTTGGGATTACTCTATCTAAAAAAAGTAAATATTCTATCACTTTGCGTGGTTGGTTCCCGTTAAGGCGTCGAGTTGCAGGGGATTTGGTGCTTGACTCTGAGGGTGTGGGTTCTAATCTTGCACTGGACTCAACGGCACAAAGTGATAGAATATTCACTTTTTCATCTAATTTTAAATATAAATTATAGTTGCATTTGTCACTGTCTAAATAGTACAAAAACCATTGCTATCTGCTTTGGGAGTTGTGCCATCTTACATATCAGAGGGGTACTGAGCGTAGTTTCACCTTAAGTATCCTTTGTAAGACTTTGTAAGTCCCCGAAGCAACGTTAAGGCGTTGTGATGCCCAGTGCTGACGATTTGGTGTCGACTCTAAGGGTATGGGTTCCAATCCCGCAAGAGACTTAACCACGCAAAAGATAAAATATTCGCCTTTTTAGACAGTGTACTTCTAAATATAACATTCGATTGTTTTTGTCGCTGACTACAAAGCATACAAATTTAGGGCCTTAATGTTTCCAAAGTAGCTCCCCTTGGGCGTTTGTTTTAATTGAAATGTTCAACAGTCATGTAAAATATTGCTAAGATCGGTCTTAAATTACGATAGCTTTGTGAAATGGCCCCTGGTGTATAGGTGGCAATTTTGACTGTTTATATTGACTTATTAGGGGAATCCCTTGGACCCTATGGGCCCACATACCCGTCTTTCTAAAGTAACCCCTGTATTGTAATAAGTACAATACAATTTACAGCACAAAAATGGGCGGAGTCACTCTGCAATGTGAACATATTCTGCGAATTGTGGCAACATCACTACAACATAAAGGTTGCAAATGTCACTGTCATAATTAATGACTGCTAGTCTGTTGCCTCCAACAACAGCAGCACACAGTCGTCTCGACGTACATTAAGGCCAAAAATATAAATGTTGTGGTTCCGATTACATGTCTTTAAAATTGAGGGTAGGTCGGTCGGGAATTGTATGTGTTTATTGAAATATTTTTTTCCTGATATCTAAGTTTAACCCTTAAAGTGCTGAGGGTATTTATTACAACTGTGACCACCTTGTTGAAAACCTATCCTGTGATAATTTGTTTAAAAGAGCTCTTGCATGAGCTCTTTTAAACAAATTACCACAGGATATAGGTTTTCAACAGCCTGTATCAG
>JAULCD010130074.1:0-11253 GCA_032361085.1 Calliostoma canaliculatum
GTGGTTGATATACTGATCCTGTATGCACTTGTGGTTGATATACTGATTCTGTATGCACTTGTGGTTGATATACTGATCCTGTATGCACTTGTGGTTGATATACTGATTCTGTATGCACTTGTGGTTGATATACTGATTCTGTATGCACTTGTGGTTGATATACTGATACTGTATGCACTTGTGGTTGATATACTGATTCTGTATGCACTTGTGGTTGATATACTGATTCTGTATGCACTTGTGGTTGATATACTGAATCTGTATGCACTTGTGGTTGATATACTGATTAGATATGCACGTGTGGTTGATATACTGATTCTGTATGCACTTGTGGTTGATATACTGATCCTGTATGCACGTGTGGTTTATCTTGTCCATATGTAGTGCCTCCAGTGATGATCCTATGTGCGTGTGTGGTTGATATAGTGATCATCCAATATTCTGTTGCAGGTGATGGAGAAGTTGATGGCCAACCGGCGGTTAAACCTACCTGATCAGATCAAGCAGAACCAGAGCAAACTCTGTGTGCTACAGTAATTCAGACTTGTGTAAAACATGCCTTCTTATTTCCATTTTCTTACTATGCTCTATCCTAATTGTTAATTGTCCATTTTATTTCGATTCTGATATTAAATTTGAAATGATTGGAAATACATTTTATGCTACTAGGATTTCGACTTAAGGCAAACTTGTGTGTATTTGTGGTTTAAGCAATAATGATAATTGTCATGCGTGTCGATGTTATGTCTTTCTTTCTCAAATCACTCGGATCGTTTAACAAGGTCCAAGTTGTTTCATCTTTAACTGGAAGACTCCACCTATGGTACCTAATTATAACGTATTGAAAAAAACCCATACTTTCTGCAGGTTTACCAAAACGACACTTCATATCTCAATTGCCTTTTAATGTGTCCAGACTAAAAAAAAGCTACTTTAAAACTATCTTGTGTTAATTTGTTTAACATCTCCTTTCAGATTTAATTATATTTTTTTTATCAAATGATAGTGGGTTTTTTTTAACAACACTGGATGTTGTAAGTCTCACTTCAGTTTTAAGTCGTACTAAAATTAATTAAGCATTCCGAGGAATAAAGTGATGTTATTAAGAGGGACAAGTCTGGTTTTACTGTGAACCTGGGCCATGTTCGTCAAAGCGATCTTAGGCTAAGTTGCCAACTTAGTGTTAAAATATAACATTGGCTTACGGCTGTCGTAGGGCAGTGATCGTTTTGGAACCGCTGCCGAATGGCACCGGTTCCAAAGCGATCTCTGCCCTGCGACAACTGTAAGCCTATGATAAGAAACAACTCCACAGGGCATTGCTTCAAAAATCACTAACGATCATCTTCACACTAAGATCGCTTTGAGGAATGGGACCAGAGTAACACCACAAGTTTCATAATCTCAGCCAGCCAGACAGCTGTTGCTGCTTCTCCTGAATCTTAGTTGATGTTAAATAGAGAATCCTGCCGAGTGTCATCGGATATCAAATGTATCAAGGCGAGTCAATACAAGTAACAAACTTCGAGGCCCTTCAAAGAATTTGGTACTTTCATCAAAGAGCGTTGATATAAATGATGTCGGAAGACACTCAGATTAAATTCTGTTCATCATACAAAACCATACTGATCTGCAGTTTTATATATATAAAAGAAGTTTTAGTGGTTTTTCTGTTGGTGCTGTTGTGAGCCTACACAATACAACCGCGACCTCACAATGATGGTTCAATGTAAACCTCATGCCTGGAGGTATCAAAACAAATGACCTCGAATGTGACATTTTTTCCGAGGAGAAACTGCTTGACCTCACAAGTGGTTTTCTTGCTATGGATGATAAACAGATTTCAGTCATCTTGCTTTCTCTAACTTTAGAGAACACCACCAGACAATATGTTCAAGTACATGATGGATGTTTGATTTATTTAGTCAGATTCAGTTGACATTTGTTTTTAACAAAAAGGATTCCTTTTCATAACATTGAAGTGCTGAATTCATTCTGGGACCACTTAAAACTACGGCTTCTTTGTGCTGTTAGAAAACCTATCCTGTGGTAATCTGTTTAAAAGAGATCCCGAAGGAGCTCTTTTAAACAGATTGCCACAGGATAGGCTTTAACAGCCTAATTAAGTTGAAACACTGAAATGGGCAAATGTATTCAGCACTTTTAAGGACAAGTCCTCAACTGAGTTTTTTGTCAAGTATAATTTTGTTATTCCTTGTTTTAAGTAAAAACAGAAAACATAGCACACATATCTGAGAACAATCTTTTATTACTTGTACACTTGATTAGTTGTGAGTCCAAGTAAAAGGTGACTAAAACAAAATAACAAAATTAAAGCTGTCAATGTTAAAGGACATGTATGATGGCATCAAAAGGTTGATTATCTTGCTAATGGCTTGTGAAAATACTTCTCTTAACCCTTCATGTGCCAAGTGAAAAAACAGAGGACGAGTTGCAGTACTTTTATCAGAATATAAAAGGACTGTCGAACAACAAAGGCGAAGCCGAGTCATGTTCTATTGCGAGTGCAATCTTTTCATAAATCAGAGTCGAAAATCCAGTTTCCCGAATTCTCCAATTTGTATAAAATGTACACTTAGTGCGACATTGAAATGCTCATGCAGCCAAGACCAAGATAATACCATGGTTTGAGTCAGTACATTATCAGGGTATAAATGTACAACATGCGACCAGTTTAGCAAACACCCATTGGACATCTTTCCGATTCTTTTAAAATATTTTCTGTCACACTAAGTTCAATTCAGTACTCTAAATGATGCTAATACAGCTGGTTGATCTGGTTGATCAAGTTTTGTATCTAACCTGGGTATTGAAACCTTTTTTGTTCTTGTTTTAAAAAAGATCATGAAAAAAAACCATCTCAAAAGTGTTTAAGATTAGCTTTTAACAACACAAGTTATTTACTTTTAGGTTATATCTAATTTGGCACATGAAGGGTTAATGTCGGTGAAAGATAAAAACAACTTAACACAAATATCTAAAATAATGGGTCTTACTCAAACTTATTAAAAGCAACTGAGTTGTGCATATGCTCATTGGTAGATCCATTGACAACACACTTTAGATGTATGAGTATCACTGCACAATCAGCAAGCTTCAATGTCATTCAATTCACTGTTTACACATACAGCATTAACCCTTACAGTGCTGAGCCCAATTTGTTTCTGTTTCATTGTCAAAATTCCACTAAAATAAGCTGTTAAAAACTTATCCTGTGATAATTTGTTTAAAAGAGCTCCTACAGGAGCTCTTTTAAACATATTACCTCAGGAAAGGTTTTTATCAGCACAAGGTGGTCACAATTTAAAATTTTACATAACCCTATTCAGCACTGGAAGGGTTAAAAAGCTTACCTTGTATGCTTTTTTAACCAGTTATTGTTTGGCCAAAAACAAACATATAAAGATGCGATCTCATACCTTTGTATGAAACAAAGGGTATATATGTGTTTCTGTAACTGTGGGGTAAGGTTTTGGCAAATTCATTAAATTGCAATTGTGAAACTAAAAGTAATACTTTGACAACTGGAGATTCATTCTCAGATAACATGTGACAAACAATTGCGGAGTCATCAATTCCTTAATCATCCGAGTAAGTTGTTTCGAGTTTAGTCTTTTACAATTGCAACTGGGAAACAATTAACCCTTAAAGTGCTAGTTGCATCATAATGTCAATTTGGGTTCATAATATGACTTAAAAGGTTGTTGAAAACCTATCCTGTGGGAATTTGTTTAAAAGAGCTCCTTTCAGGAGCTCTTTTAAACTAATTTCTACAGGTTAGGTTTTCAACAGCAAACAATTATCAGTTCAAATTCTACTGAAATCAATTCAGCCTTTAGAGGTTAATTTATTGAAACCTGGCTGCAGCACTTTTAAAGCATATAGGTAGTAAATAATATTAAGGCATATGCAAGCTTTCCATTTGTAAGAAATATAAATACAGTATAGAGATTACAAACACTCTCATAAAATAGGACTTCAATACACATGACTTGTCATATAATCATTTTGTTATTATGATAACAGATGTAAATATTGCAAATATCTATTAAAAAAGTTATTCACAAACAAAAGCAAAACTTCTCAATCACAACAAATGAAGGTATATCACTGACAAATAATCACACAACGTAAATATTAACTATTTTTGATTGGAAATGTATGAGCAATAGAATATCTGGCGATAATGGACATTTTTAGACAAGGTATGTTCATGTTAACCCTTGTTATTGTTAGTTCATGTCTGTATTCAAATTCTAATTTCCAGATGTGTTGAAACATACTCTTTGCCGAGGGACCGTTTATATGTAGCTGTGGAGGAGATAAAGATCATGGGGGGAAAAGAAAGAGGGTGGGGTGGAGATTGGAATAGAGGGTTGATACAGGGGGAATAAATGCTCATTACATCAAGCTAAAAATTGTGAAGTGATTAATTAATATCCATTAAGCACTCTGGGGGTTAATATTGTGACTCATTAACTTCACTATTTGTGTGGCGACAGTTCAAACATTCACTCTGTCATAAATAAACTCATACAAAGGAGAATCAGTGATAATGGAATGTCAACAATAGTAGTAACGAAAACATAGATGATGTGAAATGACTAAAAAATACATAAAATTTATTAAAAATCAATTCTTATATGTTAATTTTGTTTATTGACTTCTTCAAGTGTATAAATGTATTCATTTACTGACTTATAAAAATAACCATGGACTACTACAAAAAATTGTATGTAGATAATCTGAACAGATGAAATACTTAAGTTACCAGTAACCTATCAGAACAAAATAAAGTTCCTCATACTGAGCCCAAAAATGCTTGTCTCTGAGTATTTGAGACATGTTATGTTGATATCAGACATTGATATACCAATACTATTCCTTTGTTAAAAACATGTGCTGTGGTAATTTGCTGAAAGAGCTCCCACAAGGGGGCTCTTTTAAGCAAATAACCACCGAACAAGTTTTCAACAAGTCAGGATGGTTACAATTTTACATTCAACTAAAATCTTGAAAGTGTTTTTAAGATTAAAATACTTTAAAATATTGTATTAAAACCTAAAATGATAAAAATAAAATTGTGTTTCATTATGCAATTGCAGTGCTGCAACAAGAATGTGCTTGCAGTCAGCCTTTTGGCCCACATACTTTGATAATTGTGGGCCAACTGCAATCACAAGTGGAAATCAACTGAATTTGTTTCACATACCAGTATTCTAAACTAACTTGAATACAAAGGGATTTTTTGTGGTAAAAATTCCTGCTATCAAACATATCACTGTTCAGGTTTCTTTATCTATCTTTGAGGTAAAAACATTAAATAACAAAGAAATCTAAGCTGTACAACACTGGAATATGAATACTAAATAAATGTTAAAAATGATAAAATAAATTACTTTTTAAATCAAAACTTTCATGCAACAAATTATCAACACCATTAGGAGAAGTATAAATAGCTATTGTTGAAAAGATTAAAAAACAACAATTGTTTTCTTGTAAGCAGGCTTTGTTTTGTCACAATGAAAACTTGCACAACACAAATAAAACAATATGTGGTCATACGAGCAAGTAGTGAAATATACAGCATTGTTGCCTCACACTTAACGTGTAGAGCGCGAGTGACACCATGGCAATTTCAGTATGATTTGATTTTGCGTCAAATGTGAAACTATCTCACATTAACATTTTAAAAAGAGAATTTTTGCAAAACGGCCTTAAAAGCAAGTTACTAAAGGATAACAAAAAACCTATGGTGCAGGTTAAATCAAATTTGTGTACTCTAGCAGTAAAACGTAAAATGATACTGCTAAAGTAAGTGAAGGTAGATTTTTTAACATGGCTCCAAAATAGAAAATCAACTTTTTAGAATGCTCAACTTGTTTTTCAAATTGCAAAACGTTCCTCCCAACCTCGCTACATGTAGCATCTATATACATTATGTAGAATCCAACCAAAATGTGTACATTTAAAAACATCATGTAAATAAAAAGTATCCATTTATATTGTATCCAATATTAACCCTTCAACTTCTCTCAGTGCATCATTTGTCCATTTCAACACGTCTATGTTCAACTTGAAACAGTAACCCATACCGTGCGTCATGCGTGTACATATACGTAATCAGTGAACTCTGTCTGATGGCAGAGTTGTTTATGTGACCAGCCAGGCACGTTTAGTTAACAAGGTCAGACATTCACGACCAGCAACTGACGATTGCAGGGCTCAAACACCTCCGCACGGTATGGGTTAATAGGCTGTTAAGAACCTATTTTATGGTAATTTGTTGAAAAGGGCTCCTACAGGAGCCCTTTTCAACAAATCACCAAAGAAAATGTTTTTAACAACATGAAGTTCTGTTAACTTAAATTCAGTAATATTAGGGTTAAGGTTGTAATGTGGATCCATTTTTAAAAAAATCTGGTGGGAAGGTGTATGCTTCTAGGATGGACAAACCAATCACAATAAATTCATTTGCCCTTTGAGCAGATGGGCTAATATAGAAATGTGAAGAATTAAATAATCATTAAAATCTGCATATGTACATAGGTGAAGTTTTTTGGCATTACATGGTAATCAGGGAAGTGTAAAAAACCCATCAAAACAAGAAATAATAAATATGATTTCGGGAACTACCAGCTCATTTCAAATCTTACCATGTGGCTAATTTTATTCCTAATACTGTAAATCATGAAATGAATGTGAGCATGAAATCAATGCGAAAAATGCGTCCGACTTAAGCTCCAATTAATTCCATGTGACATTAGTATCATGATTTACAGAGGTCTGTGGAGGTGGCTAATTTGATATATTATATTTAATATTAAAACCCATGGCAGCCTATTAAGCTTGCTCCAGAATTCATAATTGTTTAAAAATATACTGTTTACATACAATCTTTTCATTATGCCATTGGGGTGGAAAGAATAAAAATATGGGTTTTTAATAATTAATTTAAAAGTTTAGTTCCTGATTATTGACTACATTGACTTCTTTCAGTTCATTTAGACTGTCATTTGTGCCCAGCTCAAATTGCTAAGTACATTTAGTTATTCAGGATATGTACACTTAAGTTTTTTAACAAACAAATCTGGGATAAGCATGGTAGAAGTTAAAAATCTTATATCATATTGATAAAATAATAATAATTGTCAAATATATTAGCATCATTTCGAAATAAACATGAAAATGGGAACCAAGAAAAAGATTACAGAGTAGACTGGATATTTTGGCAAATGTAAGTTCACAGATCGTAATAAATTGTTTTGGTCTTTAACAGTTTAATAATTATAGTGTCAGACACAAACAATTCTGATTATAGTACAACTGAAGGAATAATAACCTATTATTAAATGGGTTGCATTTTGAGAATAATTTAAAGTCTCAACATTTGATTGTGTAGAATTCTCACAATAAAACATCAAATTCTATCTGATTTTAGTTCCTTTCCTAAAATATAAACAACTCACATGAAACCTGTTGTAGAATAGATGTTAACATGTTCAAAACAATAAATCAATGTTTAAATACTTTCAAGAAACAAGATATTTATCAACAAAACAACACTAAAATGACTTGAATTGACTGTTTGATACACTGGCAAGGTTAACCCATAAAATGCTGAACTGGGGTGAGTAAAACTCAAAACTGTTGCCACCTTGATCTGTTAAAAAGCTTTTCTGTAATAATTTGTGTAAAAGAGCTCCTATAAGAGCTCTTTTACACAAATTATAACAGGAAAGTTTTTCAATAGCCTATTTAGTTTGGAGTTTGGACATTAAAATTGACAAGTGTTTGGTTCAGCACATCAAGAGTCAACATGAGGGGTCCAATATAATAAAATTCTCATAAATGCAGTGACAAACAATGATATGTTACATTGTTGTAATATCATCTGTTTGTGCGAAAATAACAAATCGTTGCATTTGCGTGTTAATCTTCTCTGGTTCCTTCAGACAGTTTTTATAACAAGATTCAACAATGGTAAAACTATTTACCTTGGTGCTCATCAATCTAAACACAAGGCCCCACTTTGGCTGTATCGCTACAGAAGTAATAAATCCTTGTACCCACAATAGTGTAATTACACGGTTTTATAGTCAACTGTGGAAGTAAACAACTTTCAGTTGGGATTCGACCCACAACCTCTTGGTGTGTAATCTAGAGCAATAACCACTGTGCTATCTTGTTCTCGCTGCAAAACTAAACAGTATTCATGCTAATGCCTTCCAAAGTTTTTGGGCGCATTAAAATTGTCATGAACGTGATATTCTTAAGTGCAGTGCGTCTGCTGGACACAGATTAAAAACTTTTCTGACCCACATTCATTTATATCTAATTCGGGTATAAAATTTGACACTTAACTTATATCCAGCGCAACCTCTGCTAAAGGCAATACTGAACCACTGCCTTGAATTTTTAACCAGTTGAGTGCCAAACTGATTTTGGTAGGACTTAAAATGGACTTCCTGGTACTGTTGAAAACCTCTCCTGTGATAATTTAATCAAAAGAATCAAGGACAGAAGAGGATTTCAACAAACTTTTTAAGATTTGAATTTGGACAATGAATTTGACATGTTTTTAGTTGGCACTCCAAAGGTTAATTTTGAACTTGTATCACAGACACCTGCAGAGTCCATTTGAGCAAAATAACTTTTTCAGATGCCTTTACACAAAATATTTCAGTAATTACCTGGTTCTGCAGCGCGAAACCTAGTAATACTAACCAAAAAAAGCAAAGTACTTTGTTATTGACAATTAATGAAACTAACATGACTATCACAGGAAGTTACAATCTGATTAAAACAAGTCCTATTGCTCCATTGTGCTTCCCTCTACTGTACATTAGAATCTGGGAGCACCCGGTAAGAGGTTATGACAAATTGACCCCTCAACAGACCAATCAGTGCGCTGCACACAAAATCGTTCAGTATAGTGGCTGTGGCTTTCGCTTTTGGATTCTTATAGCCAACACCATAACTCCGAAAGAAGCTTCAATCCGAATGGTTGAAATTGAATTGTCGTTAAAAGGCCAGTTTGTTGTGACCTTTTACAGGAAGTTCCTAGATCCACTTGCGAAGAGCAACGTAGCAATGGGACAGGTTTTAATCAGATTCAGGAAGTTAAGAAGGATATCACAAATTTTTAACTTCTGAAGTTTTTTAAAAACATTTTAAAATGTTATTTAAAAACAATTTGATATTTTTTGCATTTGATATTTGCTCAAGCTTGAATATAATTTTTTTTTGTGGGGGGTATTTGTAGATCTGAAGTGATACATCCACTGGGCCAACGGGTTTTGTGTACAAATGTCTAAATCATTGTAAACTGTGTACTTTGGAAAGTGCACAGTGTATGGTAAATTTGTCATTAGGCCCTTAAAAATAAATATTGTGGTTCCGATAACATGTCTTTAAAATTTAGGATAGGTCGGTCTGGAATTTTATATTTTTTTTATTAAAAAAATTTTTCCTATAAAGTGCTGAGTGGATTTGAGCCAATCTTAAAACTGTGACTACCTTGTGCTGTTAAAAACATATCCTGTGATAATTTGTTTAAAAGAGCTCCTGCAGGACAAATTACCACAGGATATAGGTTTTCAACAGCCTGTATCAGGTGGAATTTGAACACTAAAATGACCGAATGTTATGCTCAGCACTTTAAGGGTTAATAAGATAAAATAGGTTTTCAGCTGAAGTAAATGGTATGTTATTTTTTGTCATTATGATAATAAAAAGTTTAGGATCGGCACCAATGTTGTAGGCAAGGTCGGGTAATCGGAACCAGAACATTTTTTATTTTTAGCCTTAGTAAACCATTGTAAAATGCACCTTCCATTGAAGAAAAAATTTCAGAAAGTGCACAGTTTCACAATGGTTTTAGCATTTGTAAACCGAATCCATAAAGTAACAATACAGGAAACTATGGATGATGCTTTTTGATTTGGCAGCTACAAAATATACCCACAGAAAATCCTTGTTAAAAAAACAAAAGTTGAAGAAAAAAAATAATACAGTCGTGACTTGGTGGTTTGAAATGCCATTATGCGTCCTGATTAAGCTGGATAAAGCTGATTGGTTCATGGGCGAGTCTCTCCGTCTCCTCAATGGCTGGGGCTTCTTCCGCAGGGATCAGATCATCTCCGTCCATTGGCTCGTATCCTTGGGGGCGCTTCAGCTCCAGGTATCGAAGACCACTGCAATCACACACAATTTATTTTTGTTTCAGTTCACCTTAGGCTGTACTGTTTCTGGTTATTTGTTATATCCTAACATGATTTTGTGACAGGACCTTTCATATACTGATTAAGTTATCAATATAGTCATAAATAAAATATAGTATTTTTTTAATGTGAAAATCTTAAAATTAAGACTTAATCTGTAATAAAAGTCTTGAATTTAGAATATTCACAAGAAGAAACATAAGAACTCCGACAGTAATATTGCTCAACAAATTAAAATGTAAAGGTTAAAGATTTATGTTTATGTTAAATGTGAGCTTTGAATGATACTGATGAACAAAGGATGATATAATGATACAGTATAGGCAAATGGGTTTAGTATACAAATGCCTGTGCACTTTCCAAAGAAAAAATAACAAACTTGTTTTTCTTAGTGCATAGTTCACAATGATTTTAGCATCTGTAAACTGAAGCTATTTGCTTGTTACCAATGCTGTATAATATCACCCCTTGTTCATAAGTATTACCGTAAGCTATCCTCAGAGTGTGTGTCAATAAAGTGCATCTACTCACATGGTAAACCCTGTGGGCAGACAGAGGAGTAATATCGAGACGATGAAGACAAAGCCACCGTAATAGTGGAGAGACGACGCGTAGATCGCAGTGAATGTGAAGGGGGCCAAGAAGTAGATTATACTCTCCCCACAATGCATCACAGCAAACAAAGACCCTGGAAGTAATAAATGCATCATTAAATTACTAATTTTTTTCATTTTAAAAGACCAGTCTATGGTTATAATAAAAGACAAGTGTCTTGACAAATCAATTAATACATGAGCACAACATTTTAGAGTATATTCTTTCACCTGCTGAAAGATAAGATTATACTCAAAAACATTGTGCTCATGCGAAAAAAAGTTAACATGCATAAAAATCCCCAAGACTTAGGCCAAAAAAAAATAATGTTGTGGTTCCGATTACCCGACCGTGCCTACATTATGGGTGCCGACCCTAACTTTTTTATTGTCATAATGACCAAAAATAACATTGT